>JALIZH010000664.1:0-21594 GCA_030522465.1 Rhipicephalus appendiculatus
TCGAAAGTACACTGGAAGTTGGGACCGGCGCCAAGAGAACCTTATAAAAAACGGGCCGATCCCATACTTCGACAGTCTGCTCGGCTCCGGAGAAGAGATCCACGCTGGGCCACTCCCGGGACACATCGCAGCGAACAACACGTCCAGAAACCCGACACCTCCCAGTCTTCGTGGAGCCGCCGCCGACCTGTCTCGCCAGCCTCAAGGGTCACTTATGAACGGCGCCGGTGTTGAAGGATTCGGCTGCGCCCGGTTACGTATGTCATTCGCTTGAACTTAGTGGACTGCGAACTCTAGTTACTGGTTCAGCTCTGCAGTTTGATCATCCATCTGATATTGATCATTGTCTACAGATTGTAACTCCTGCATGCTGCACTTGTTTATAATAATTGTGGAATGTATGGCTAGTTCACTTTGTTTTCAAACTAACTGTTCTCTTCGTTGGAAATATCTTTCTTTGTTGGAAATATTTTTACATTTGTTTAAGCGCATAATTAAAGTTTTTTGTTCTTTGATTGGAACAGGATCTTGACTCCTTCATACCGGCGATTGGCGCAAGCCATACGCCAGAGGCCCAATCCCGTGCCACGTCTTGGGAGGAGCTTGCGTTTCTGCCCCAAGTCGTGACACTCATGTTGGCGACGCGAAGTTATGTGCGTGAGTTGTGATCACCATTGACGCAGAAAATATTTCTTTTGGGAATGTGCTGTGACTACAGGCATTATATTTCAAAGAATTACATTTCACATTGCCTATGATTAGAGTTTCAGTATCGCCAGTGAAATTCTAAGGATAATAAATAACATTGAGGGTTAAAATTCCTAAAATTATCTAACTTACGGAACAAGCTTCTGTGGGTACTGAATTTTCTTTTTTAAATGCGAATGCATTTCATAGTCGGGCTATGTCAGGCATCCGGCGTTGTCCAGCGTTGTCCAGCATTGTCCGCGGAGGAGGAGGATAGGTTGAGAAGGTAAGCGCCGGCAGGTGTTAGATGTGAAGCATCTTATGGCGAAGCTTAATCCGGTGGTGGTGGTGTGCGGCGTGACCACCCTTACTCCACATGCGCAAACCCTTTAAAAAATAAATATAAAAAACCTCTCTCCCTCTCTCTCCTCATCCCTCCCCGCGGCAACCACACCCTCACTGCGCATGCGCCTCCCCTCCTCTCTCCCCTGCTACGCTCCCCCCTCTCTCCTCTAGGCATCCCTGCCCGCGGCGTCCACACTCCCATTGCGCATGCGCGTCCCACCTCTCTCTCCTCTCCTACGCTCCCCCCTCCCCTTCTCTAGGCATCTCTGCCCGCAGCGTCCACACTCCCACTGCGCATGCGCGCCCCCCTCTCTCGCCTCGCGACGCCGACACAGGCAGCGTCTGCTAGCGAGTTTCTTGGTTGAAGAAACCGACTGCTCGCGCTGCACAACCGTTCACTGGCCACCCCGTATATATGGCAATGGATCTTGACCTCCAAGGTGGTGCCGGTGGGAGATTTCTCCTGTGCGTTGTTGAACAATAAAAATTCGCAGCGTGCGCGTTAACTAAAAGCGGACTGCGAGTCTCTGTGTCCAGTCGGAGTCTTCTGTCTCTCATTGCACATTAGCAGCGATTGGCATGTTCCAGTAGGAAACACCGCTCCATCGCTGCGTGCTTTACGCATCCCCAGTTTTCTCTCCTGCGCAACGCTGCGATGAGCGCCAGCGTCAACGCCGCCGCCGGTGTAAGCGTTAGCGCCCGCTGCTTCACATCTACACATGGTTCCCTTTAGCGGAAGATGGTGTAATTGTTTATCTCTCCGCTCTCACTCCCTCTCCCATAGCAACAGCTGCGGGCGCGCGCGCTTATCCTCGCCCCTAGCAACCGGAGCAGGTGGTGCGGGCGGGAGTAGCGGAGAGTGAGTGGAGAGGAGGAGCGCGCTCTGGTGTGTGAGGGCGCTCGCATCGCGGAAGCTCGGCGGAGCTCCCGCGTGTGTGGAGAGTGTAGCAGAGGTTAGGTGCAGTGCTTCGCCGCTCCTTCTCTCGCCGTTCGCTCTCTCTCCTTCCTGCGCCCCACACTCCCGTCAGCTCGCTTGCACGCATATATAAATGGAGTGAAGCGCGCGCGAAATGCATTCGCATTTCCTCACGATTCCCTTCGGGGAGGTGGGGGGCATTTTTTTTTCACATGCCGAGATTTTCAAACCAGAGAATGAAGAAGACATAGAAGAGATATTGAGCCTTCTGATGTCTTGCGTCAAAATTGGGTAGGGACCACGTTGACGAATTGACAGAGATTCACATTCGTCGTTCGAGCCAACTTAGTGATGAAAACTGGAGTATGGAAGGCGAGTTTTGGAGCAGTCGCCTCCGTAATAACTGGGTCAGGTGACCACTCACCCTATCCTGTCATTTTAAGTGAAATTGATGTCTTTTGGAAGAACACATTCGGCTGCAAAGCATCACCTGCTTGAAAGTGGTGAGACAGCCGACGTTCTTGTTGTTCTCAAGACTCCTTTGCCAACTTTCTCACACTAATTTAATGCAACGATCTTTGAAGTTACGGCTGAAAAAACGGCAGTGTGCCCCTAGTTGTAGATATGAAACAACTTTGCAAGTGGATGTGCAAAAGATCAAGCAGCTTTAGGTATGGACCTGATCACAGGCTGCATCCGATCTCTGAGGAACTTTAGTCGTCACCAGGCGCCCAAGAATTGAAAGCGGAAAGAAAAATGTGTCACAAGATCAATCCTTAGACAACTTTACTGGAGTGTAAAAGGCGCCCGGCATAGCCAAGCGATTAGACTCGGCTGTACGTACCACTGGCGATCAGTATACAGCTTGCCATCTGCACATCACTGCAGGCTGTCAAGGGTGCAGCTTCTTGCTCCAAGACGCGTTGTATGAAGTGTCACTTATACCTGTGCCTCACAAGTGACACACAATACTTTAGAATGTTGCATTCGTAGCACTGACCACGCATTTTTTGCTTTGTCTTAGCCGTTATGAGTGTATTCCTCGCTGCGGTGAATCACATGAATAAAAGCCCAGCCCGCACATATGTGCGGGTCTGTTTTCTGGGGAAAAGCTCCAATTCTTACAATTTAACCTTTGAAAACTTAATTACAATAAAGCAAACGTCAATAATTTTTGAGCAAGTTAGCAATTTCTCCATTATATTTTTCTCGGGCAGGAAAGGGCTAGTACCGAAACTGCTAGAGGCATTCAGACATCGCTTAGTGTCCATATCAGCCACCCAAAGGTCCATAGCACTAAAAGCGCAGCTCACGCTGTTGTCTCTCGCCTGGTTGCCACTCTTGCTGCTGTCCATCAGCTCCGTCACCTCAGAATTCGCTATAGGCGAGCTCCCCCCGCTGTAACTCTGGTTGCCGTCAAGCCTCTCGGTACTCGTCGACAGCGTGCACTGCCCCTCGGAAGCGAACACAGCGTGGACACTTGTCAGTCCATTCTTTGCTATTCAAGAACTGTTCCACACCTTCGAGTGTTACACAGTGATACTCTTTCTTCCGCTTGAAAAAAGTTAGGAAATACGAATACCTCCTGTCGCCGACGATTCTCGAACGCTGGTCGGTGCTTCCAGCTGTTAGATTTTCAGCGGCTGAATATTGAAGGCACTGCGTCGGGCTTCAACATTCTATTCATTCTGGTGGCCTTTAGGCAAGGAGGGACTGGTCCTGTACAAAGTCGCAATTTTTGAAGTGCGCCGAAAAAAGTACAGCGCCCTTCGATGGCTCCCGGTCATTAAGGATGAGTGCGACGACCCACGGCTTTCGGAGCTTAAGTTTTTTCCAAAAAGCATGAAAGCTGGTACTAGCCGTGGTATGCGTGTTCAAGCGGCCTACGGCTGCGATTTTGGTGTCAATATACTTTGAAACTTTTTTGAATCAACCGATCGTGGAAAGGCATCATGCATTATGGAAAGATTCAGCTACTGGGATTTCTGCTCGCTAGCGGCAGCGGGCTAGGATTTACGTAATTTCCGGGTGTCTCTAAGTGGTTATTAAAAAAGGGAAAAGAAGAGAAAAGTGTCCGCCCCGTAAGTCTCTCCTTACGAGGACCCCCTCAACAGGACGGCACAGGGATGGGGTGTGGGGGAATGAAAGATAGCTAAGAGGTAAAAGGATAGGAGAGAAAAATAAAAAAAAATATTTAAAAAAGGGGGGATTGGCTTTGTGACGCGCCCGAAAGCGCAGGCCTTCGCGCGAAGCGCACCCGTCAGAAAAGCCGCCAGGGAGGGCGCTAGAGAATCATGCCGAAAAAAAAAAACATGGCTTATTCTTCTGTCAAAGGAATTGGGAAAACACGAAAGTGCAACGTGTCCTCAGAGATGTAGTTGAGCGTTTATTGTGCATTGTTTCACCACAAGGGCGAAGGAATGAATGCTACAGCAAACAATTGAAATGCCACGCGAAGAACGGCAAGCAGCTTGAAACTTGCTGCGCGCACCTCAAGCTGAAAGGACGCACGAAATGAGCATACAAATGACGACCACGGACTAACTGTCACAGCTTGGCACCTAAAGCGCGCAGCTCTAACGCAAAGAAAGACGCACGAAACGACCGCACAAGTATACACAAGACGAGCGCGAACAACCGTCACAATTGTTACTTCGTGTGTGAGCAGCGCGCTCCTTTCGTAAACGCGGCCGCTGCGGTGAGCTAATTGACCTTCGCGCACGTTTAACCACTGTACCTTCATAGCAAACTTGCGGTTGAAGCAGAAGACGTAAGCGCCCCAATGCCCCGATCACGAAATGAAGCGCGCGCGCGCACTAGCGGCCACGCCCCGTGGAGGCGCGCGCTCACCGCAGCGACAGGCACAGTGACCTTTAGAGCACGCACTCCGTGCCATCTTCGCGCCATCTCGCTACTGATGACGAAAACGCGCTGAAGTCGACGAGCTCTGAGGACCGCCAACGGTATATGATGTATATAAATAGCTTGCCGTTAGCATGCTGAGGTACGTACCCTCCCGTGGCCGAGTGGTTTCGCGCCGCGCGCTGCGGAGCGAGAGGTCACAGGTTCGATGCCCGGCGACGGAAGGTTGTGTTCTAGTTTACTAAATGCGAAGCATTTCTTAGCGAACGTCGGCGACTTTGAGCGTATCTATCTATCTAGCCGCCTACGACTTTGTGCGCTCCTCGCCGTATCGTTAATGGGATTTATACCAAAACTGGTACGGCATAACATGACTGTATGACGAACATGAATGACTGGCCATATCATGAAAATTATGACTAACTTTTGATGAAAAGTATAATTTACACGCCATGGCCATAGTGCTCCTAAGGCCGTTTCCTTAACTTGATATATCCAAAAATTGGTACGATGATACATTTCTGCATGACCAACATAAATGACAGGTCGTAATATGAAAATCATGACCTGCATATCATGTACATCATTAACATGCCACGCTCATGGCACGCTGACAGCCGTTTCACTAGCTTGATATGCACCAAATTTCGTATTGAGCTACGTGATTGTATGACGAGCATAAATGACGAGTGGTAATATGGAAATCATGACATGTCATGTGCAACAGGACTTGCATGCCACGCTCATGACACTCTCGTGGCCGTTTCGCTAGCTTGATGTACATCAAAATTTTAAAGAAATTGGTGTATATCAAGCGAAAGCCTTTAATGTCTCATGCTTACGTCCGTCCATCCGTCTGTCCGTCCCTCCGGCCGTGCCCTGGCACGGTGCCACGTGGTCGCCGGGGCGCGCAAACGGACGCCGGCCGCGTTGGACTCTACAGCGGTCCCGCTTTGCTTGCGTAGCGCTACTGTGCCCAGCGTGTCTCATCATACAAGGAGGGAGACGCGCGCATCGCTTTCCATTCTGACCGACCCCCGTCTCAGTGGGCACAGGCGTTCGAGGAAAACACTTTAAAATTTGCAAGTCAATTTAGGCACTGAAACGCGGATGGCGTCTGCCGAATGCGCAAAGCGCAAGAATACGAACGCATGCGAAACGGATGCAGATTGGTCTCGCGGCTCGCTGTGATTCGAGGTAAATAATTAAACAAGAAAACACGCACACCTTCCATTTGTGTGCCATCCCACCTGAGAGTGTAAAAAAAATATATATATGACATTGTCAGTGGAATGGCCACAAGCTTTCGCCGAACACACTTTGGACTGTGGAAGGTGCCCTTTTTGAGCGACGTGATTGTATGACGAGCATAAATGACAAGTGGTAATATGGAAATCATGACATGTCATGTGCAACATGACTTGCACGCAACGCTAATGGCACGCTCGGGGCGGTTTCGCTAGATCAATATATATCAAATTTGGTATTGATTGACGTGATGGTACGACAAGCATAAATGAGAAGTGGTAAAATGGAAATAATGACATGTCATGTGCACCATGACTTGCATGACACGCTCATGGTACTCTCGTGGCCGTTTCGCTAGCTTGATATACACCAAAATTTTAAGGCGAAAGCCTTTAATAATAATAGACGAATTTAGTTGGGCGTCCGCAGTTGCTCTACAAACGCAGCGTGCCATTGCGAACGGCTAGCAGCCCGCGTCCGCATAGCTGCTGCCGACGCCCAACTAAAAGTGTCCAATATCTCATGCTCACGTACGCCACATTGAAAAATAAAATTATAAAGAAAGTCAACACTTCGGCGGAACAGCATAGCGTTTATTTGGTGGCATACGAAATAGAGACTTGAAAACAAGATACATGCACTTTCCTGTCAACTCAACAATCAGAATTTTTATCTTACTACTTCGGATGTTTCTCTATGCACTGTTACACATTTTTTGAACTGTAGAAAATCAGTATAGCACGAGATCTCGAAGTAAAATTTTTTATGATATTAAAGAACGCCTCATTAGGCAATAGAAACTCCCATTCGGCATAGCGACAAGAACGACTTTCTTCCAGTGGGGTTCATGATAGTGCAATATTGTCTAAGGTGGTGTAGCGTGAAGTAGGACAAGGCACGCGACGACAATGAAGACTTCTACTGCTTGGCGCTACAACACTTGAACATAAATTGGAAACCATCTAACCCACACAGCTACGCTTCCAAATACAATAACAGCTCGTCACGCCATGTTTGTGCTTTGTGACATTGCGCGGGGATTGTATAAAGCTAGAACGAAGATGCCGAGTGCCGGATCCACATGTCGACAAAAGCGTGCTCACTGACTGATATATAATGATAATTGTTGGGGTTTATCGCCGCAAGACAGCGGTATGATTATGAGGGACGCCGTAGTGGAAGGCTCGGGAAATTTTCGACCACCTGGGGTTCTGTATTGCACCTAAATGTAAGTAAACGGGCCTCAAGCATTTTCGCCTCTATCGAAAATTCGGCGACCGTACTTATGAACATAGCGTTCCGGACAGCACCACCCCGTTTAAGTTGTTTATGGATGCTCCTTTCGCTTTTTGGCTCAGTAAGTTTGAGGCGCTTCGCAGATCGTCCAAATGAACCGGGTTGCGGCCAAATATGGCCGAGTTAACGCGAGTTGGATGCCATTAAACAATTGGAATGCTTCTCGGGAACAAGGAACACGTCCAAATTATCCGACTTTTCGAATTAACAAGGGTTCAATTAAGGAGTTCTTGCTGTAATTTTCTTTTTCACTTAATTGTCAATATGAGGAAGGCAATAGTGAAAATAGTAAAAAACTAGTAAAAAAGGAACACTTTAACGCCCTTACGTTACCTACAAAAAAAGGTAACGCGTTACCGTTACCGAAGAAAAGTAACGCACGTTACTTCTGACGTTACTGTATGATCATAAATTTTAATCGGTGCGCCCTCGCTGCAGGAATAACATTTTAATAAAACTGTCCGCCTCGGTGGATCAGTGGCTAGGGGTGCTCGGCTGCTGACCCGAAGGTCGCGGGTTCGATCCCGGCCGCGGCGGTCGCATTTCGATGGAGGCGAAATGGTAGAGGCCCGTGTACTGTGCGATGTCAGTGCACGTTAAAGAACACCAGATGGTCAAAATTTCCGGAGTCCTCCACTACGGCGTCTCTCATAATCATATCGTGGTTTTGGGACGTTAAACCCCACATATTATTATTATTATTTTAATAAAACTCATATTTATTTTTCACGTAAAACCTCTAGCACAAACAACGATTTCAGCTTAAATTCTGATATAACGAAAAGACTGCACAACTGTGCCGGACTTTGACAATATCATAGCGCACGGCCTCAGTTTAACTGTAGGAAGGGTAGATTGTTGGCCTTGTTGGTGTAACATGATCATAAGTTAAGCGCGGCACTGAAGTGACGAGGACGAGACCATCCTCGTCCTCGTGTGTGTTCTCCCTGTCCCGTCCTCGTCACTTCAGTGCCGCCCTTAACTTATGATCATGTTAACTGTAGGGATGCATGTAATGGCTCGTAATTTTGTTGGACATGGTAAATCTTTCTCAAAAAGGGTGCTAACAGAAAATGAGATTTCATCATTAAGGAGAGATGCGAATCGAAAAACGTAAGATTTTTTCCAAAACTACATATATTTCGTTTTATTGCGATAGCAATTATATGGACACTCTCGGCCTGCTTTGCGCCGTCGGCGTCACCGTCATGCTCCGTATATACAGGGTGTCCCAGCTATCTTTAGCCAAGGGTTAAAAAATAGAATTATTTGAGGCGGGCGAGTGAACTCTGTTGAATATTGCTTACAGCCATCTTGCGCACTACAGGCAATTTTTTTGTTTCGTAATAAACTAATTTGTTAATTATGATTACTTTACTAACTTGATAAATATTGACTTTACGCAAGAAATAGAGTTGCAAAGTACGAGAGCGTCTTCAGAAATCCCCATTGCATTATTTGCGATAAAGAAAGTTTTATGCGTACCATTTTTTCCGGGCTGCAAAGAAAGCCCGCGAAATACAAAAAATACCACGTGACTAGCGCATTCGCGCGCCGCGACCGTGCTGCTCTCAGCCGTAGTTTGAGCGAACAAAATCAGCTGCGACGACGACCCGCCGGCTGCGTTGCAGCCGTAGGCCGATAAGTTGGCGGTGGTTTCTTCGCCCGTTGCCAGCCAGTTGGCGCGCGTGACTGTGCAAGTTGTAGCGAGCGCGGGCGAAGAAACCACCGTAAACTTAACGGCCTACTGCTGCAAAGCAGCCGGCGGGTCGTGGTCGCAGCTGATTGCGTTCGCTCAAAACACGGCTGAGAGCACCACGGTCGCGGCGCGCGAATGCGCTAGTCACGTGGTATTTTTTGTATTTCGCGGGCTTTTCTTTGCAGCACGGAAAAAAATGGTACGCGTAAAACTTTCTTTATCGCAAATAATGCAATGGGGGTTTCTGAAGACGCTCTCGTACTTTGCAACTCTCATTTCTTGCGTAAAGTCAATAGTTATCAATTGAGTAAATTAATCATAATTAACAAATTAGTTAATTACACAAGAAAAAATTGTCTGAAGTGCGCAAGATGGCTGTAAGCAATATTCAACTGATTTCACTCGCCTGCCTCCAATATAGTATTTTTTAACCCTTGGCTAAAGATAGCTGGGACACCCGGTATATATATAATAGCCACGAAGAAAAATAATTCAGAAAAATATTTTCCGACGCGTGGAATCGAACGGGCGACCTCTCGCTCCGCAGCGCGCGACGCTAAACGCTACGCCACAGAAGCGCACATGCTACAGTATACTAACGCCGAGTTATTTATATACAGCATTCGCCGCTGGCGGTACGTAGATCTCGGGGGGGGAATATCAGCGTGTTCTCTGCCTTACCAGCAAACCAGCGAGATGACGCAAAGTGCGCGCTCGGCGCCCCACTCGTTGCGACGCGTTGGTTCCCCCAACACCCCGACTTGCACTTTGGTCTGCAGGGCGTAGTCGCCTTTGCCCGGGTGCGCGCGCGCGCGCTTATCTTGGGGTGGGGGGATGGGGACAGTTTCACGTCGTGTGCTTTCGCCGGGAAGGTTGCGTTTAGGTTACAGAGTGCACAACAGTCACTTCGCTCGCTGCAGAGGCCCCGTTTCCGAAAGAAGCGCGCTGTTCCAACACAGGGAAGTAACAACTGTGACACTTGTTAGTTCGCGCTTGTCCTGTGTATACCTGTGCGTATGTTTCGTGCGTCCTTCGCGCTTGAGCAGTGCGCTCCGAGTTTCGATCTGCTTGCCTTTCTTCGCTTGAAATGCCAATTTGTTGCTATCACATTCATTTCTTCGCCCTTGTGGCGAAACTGTGACTTTTTTATTTGTGCTTTCACAAGTTTAGTTTCTCTACTTTCACGACAAAGAAACTAAAGATTGTAATAAACACGAAGTTGGTTAAGATCGCTTTTAAAGAGCACAAGGTGGCTACTAAAAAAACTTAAAAGGGCTCGTTTTCTAGAATCCCCTGGAAATTGTCACCTCGCTGCTTGCCATTGCATTTCGCTTGAGGGGTTCACTAAAGCCACCTGCTCAAAACAACCATGATTGCCAAGCTCTCATGATGAAATAAATCATCCTAAATAACAAATGTTTGCCACATAGATGAGCTCACTTATACCTTTAAAATACGTTTTACTCAAGATCTATTTTTTGGGCAACATCTTGAGATTGGACATCATGTTTTCGGTACGTCGAATAGCCCGATCGGGATGAAAATTTGCGCTGATATTCTTTGGCATGTGAAGGGTGCAAGTATCTTCTTTAAAACTTTATATCGCCTGCATAATTATTACGAAGCTAAAGTAAGCAATTGGAATGGGCTGAGGATTCCAAGAATTCTCGAATTACAATTTTTTTGACCATCAAGATGTTTTATACGCACTTTCTTGATAGTTATTTGCATTCTAGAGTTAATGTGGTGCAATATGAGCCATTAATGGCTCAGAACCGTAAAAGTTTATTGGCATAAAAAGTTTGTGAAAACCAACTATACTTTACACGTTGTCCTGGCACAAAACGAAAACTGTGCAACTTACTATAAAACTAATGACATATTTGAAATCAGCATAAAAACTTATACATACAGCGAAAGTTTCATTGCCCTAGGCTAGAGATTAACCCGACTTTTTTCCGAATCGCATCTCCCCTTGACCCTTTACGGCCTGAATGTGTGGGACAATAAAGACGCTCACGAAACGGCACCCTGTTTCAGTTTCGGTTTCATAGCTCTGTGCCGCTGAAGTCAATGTTTGTGGGAATATATCGGTTTCAGTAGTTCAATAATTTCGGCACCAGAGGGCGAGTAATCTTCCGCGAAAAATGCCGTCTGAGCACGTGCGCCGACAGCAGCTACCTGAGACGTGTAAATCAACGCTTCTTCTTGTTATACATTTTTTTTCGGGAGTGTATTCATATGAAATGAATAATGAGGCTTAGAAAAACATGCTTCGCTAAAAAAATTACGCGTTCCTACCACACACGCTGTGTGCTCACGCGTGAAAAAGTCACCCGCACGTTTGTGCGGGCTGGGCTTTAGTCCTCGTCAAGTGCACGGCAGAGCGGCGCAGGTTGGCTCGTTCGCGCGCGGTTGCGCCTGCGTATTCTGTTTTTTTTTTTTTTTTTTATTGCGAATAGCTTTCTTGGCATCTTATTGGCACTTTTTTGGTTGGTGTTTCCTGACGTTTTCTTATATCTGAACTTAGCGACGCGAAGTGGTGTGCGTGAATTGTGATCACCATTGACGCAGAAAATATTTATTTTGTGAATGTGTTGTGACAACATGCATTATATTTCGGAGAATTAGATTTTGCATTGCCTATAATATAGAGTTTCAGTATCGCCAGTGAAATTCTAAGGATAATAAATAACATTGAGGGTTAAAGTTGCTACAATTATCTAACTTAGGGAACAAGCTTCTCTGGGCGCTGAATTTTCTTCTTTTTTGCACATGCCGAGACTTTCAAACCAGGGAATGAAGAGGACATAGGAGAGATATTGAGCCTCCTAATGTCTTGCGTCAGAATTGGGTAGGGACCACATTGACGAATGGACAGAGATTCATATTCGTCGTTCGAGCCAACTTAGTGATGAAAACTGGGAGTATGGAAGGCGAGTTTCTGAGCAGTAGTCGCCTCCGTAATAAGTGGGCCAGGTGACCACTCACCCTATCCTGTCAGTTTCAGTGAAATTGATGTCTTTGGAAGAACACATTCGGCTGCAAAGCATCACCTGCTTGGAAGTGGTGAGACAGCCGACGTTCTTGTTGTTGTCAAGACTCCTTTGCCAACTTTCTCAGACTAATTTAATGCAACAATCTTTGAAGTTACGGCAGACAAAATGGTAGTGTGCCCTAGTTGTACACATAGAACAACTTTGCAAGTAGCTGTGCAAAAGATCAAGCAGCTTTTGGTATGGACCTGATCATGGGCTGCATCCGATCTCTGAGGAACATTGGTCCTCACCAGGCGCCCAAGAATTGCAAGCGGAAAGAAAAATGTGTCACAAGATCAATCCTTGTGACAACTTTACTGGAGTGTAAAAGTCGCCCAGCATAGCCAAGCGATTAGACTCAGCAATACGTGGCACTGGCGATCAGTATACAGCTTGACATCTGCACATCACTGCAGGCTGTCATGTGTAGCTTCTTGTTCAAGGACGCGTTGTATGAAGTGCAACTTATACCTGTGCCTCACAAGTGACACACAATACTCTAAAATGTTGCATTCGCCGCGCTGACCACGCATTTTTTGCTTTGTCTTAGCCGTTATGAGTGCAGTCCTCGCTGCAGTGAATCACATGAATAAAGCCCAGCCCGCACATATGTGCGGGTCTGTTTTCTGGGGTAAAAACTCCAATTCTTACTGTTTAACTTTTGAAAACCTAATTACAATAGAGTACACATCAATATTTTTTTAGCAAGTTAGCAATTTTTCCATTATATTTTTCTCGGGCAGGAAAGGGTTAAGGCTCTCCAGAAAGAAATCATCACGGATCCAGATCTCTACTGATCTACAATAATTCTGATTGTGTGCATCTACTAGCGTACCAAACATATGCGCATATCTTGTAGGAATAATGAAATCCTTAAATAGCGTAGTTCCGAAAAAAGCATTTAGGGCAGAAATTATTTTTGTCTCTTTCACCTACATAATTGCCGCGGAAATTGCGAGTGGTTATGCGAAGGCTTTCAAGGTCAGCCTCGCTCGATCAGGAACTCAACAACCAGAAATGTATGCCTGCGCTTAGAAGCACATAGAAGGAAGTTTTATTTTGAAAAATAGGACAGATGAAGAACGCTATAGTACTGCAGGGCAACTTGCTGACGATTACAACTCGTAGAATATAAGCAACAGCTCTATTTCTGAGCTGTCGTCGGACAGCATGCGTCCCTTCTCAGTGAATGCATTCGCGACTACTGTAAATAGGCGCTCGAAGGACGCATTAAATGATACTCCTGTTTTCAACACTCGGAATGCCGATAGCAGTCGGCCGCTGCGACATAAGAAAATATCTGGGAAAGTGGCGCTACGAGACGAATAACTTTTCTGTAAGACTGCCGAGGTAATCGAAATAAAAAATAACGAGTCACGTGACACCTCACCGTACTGAAAATCGTTAAAGGAGCAGTGACATCAACTTTACGCATGTCGCGTTTTTTGCGTCAACGTGTAGTTATCGATCCCCTAGTAACGATTCGGTACTGATAATGCAACAGAGGGACGAATTAATATATCTAATAATGATTAGTATGACCAGTATCGAACGCAATTCAAAACGGGAACAAAGCCCGCCAATTTTTAGCGCTGCCAACGCTGCCAAGCGGCCACCTCCCGCGGTCACGCCCCATCTGATCACGTGGCCGCACGAAATGGTGACGCGAGTTTCAGCTGACATTTCGTCTGCTCGGCGCGCACGTGTAGGCATGTGTTCGCCACCCCCATCGTCGTCGCCGCCGTCAAGAGCGTCCACAAGCGACGATGAAAACACTGAGGAATATGGAATCGCTGCGATTTGCGACGTGGTGAATCATTTACGGTTCGATCCTCTGCAGAGTAGTGATTCTGATATCGACGCCCGACCCAGCAGCGACGAGGAGGCTGCTGGAGACGCGCGATTGGGCCATGCTGGCTGGCAAGACATATCACAACTACGTATATGAACGCGGCGTGCGTGTTACTTCTTTGAAATGATATTTCTCTGAACCATACGTTCCGTACTGGTGCACTTTGATCGGTTATTGTCACGTTTGCGTCTACCTAAGCATAACCATTGTGTCGTAAACACTGGTCAGCTAGTGAATGTTGCCATATGTGTCAATTGTAATGTATACTGCTCATAGACTGAAACGCGACAAGAAAAAAAAAGTGAAACGCGGAGGCCTGGCGTTTCGATTCCGTGAGCGCGTTGGGGGGTAGCGTTTCGCAATGGCGCGCCATACTTTTCGCTTTTTCTCTTATTTGAAGAGCATGATTGCAGCGCACAACGGTTCCACGGCATGCTGGCACGTAATGCTATGGAGATCGTAGCTTCGAATAATCACATTCGCGCTCATGAGTCCACGACAGTCCACCCGAAGCGGCACAACGAAAACGCAGGATTCACACGAACGCGCTGCACGAACCAAGCAACACAAAACAAGCGACGCCGTTGCCAGGCAGCCTGGCGTCGCCGCCAGGCGGTACCACAAGTAGGCACCACGATGAAAACAATAAACTTGTCGACGTCAGCGTTGCTCGCGCACCGTCACTCAGCGCCCTGAGGCGTGGCCTAGACGCTAGCTGAACACGTCAAAATAGTGTCGATGTTGCATGGCACGAACGCGCAGTTGAGCCTTTGCCCGCTCTTTGCGCTCGATTTGAAATTTGGTGTCACTGCTCCTTTAACGTAAATATGTTACTTGTTACAGGTACGAAATGGTCACGAGTACGTTACTAAATTACCAAAAAAACGATAACGGAACAAGTTACCGCTAGCGGCGTTACTTGTGACGCGTTACAGCCAACACTGGCCATATGGTCATACGCTCGTTTCCTTCTATCCAAATTTTGGTACGTATAAAGTTAAGGAGACAACCACAAGAGCACCAGACGTAGGTGGCTAGATAGACAGAAATGGTCTAACTGCCTTTGGCTCACTAAGAAACGCTTCAGATTAAAAAAAACAACACTAATAACAGATATCATGAGAAGCAAGTTTTTCACTTGTATCTCACGAAGTAAAATGCACTTCGTTGGAATTTTCGAATGAATATGAGCGTCCCCTTTACAACGTGGCGGTGACCTGTGCAGCACCAAGATCACAAAAGAAAAAAAAGTGGGAAAAAAAATGTTTCTTTTTTTTTTGTATAAAGAATGTCTAGTTCAGTCAAATCGATCTTACAATTGAAAAGAAAAAAATTCACAACCCATCTCTCTGCCCCTCACGGCAGATTGACCTCGCTTTTCCGGGTATTTACCTTCGTCCTTTCTTTTTATCTTTTCCGCCACCAATTCTCTAATCATCTCTTAAGTCTAATGCGTACGTTTACCTTTTCATTGGTGCCCCTGAAACCCAAGGCTTCACGTAGGCTAGTGCCAAAACATACACCTGGGTGGATATCTCCACATTCCATTAGAACAAGCTCCGTCGTTTTATTGCGATAGCAATTATATGGACATTCTCGGCTGGTTTTCGCCGTCGCCGTCATGTCCCGTATATGTATATGTATCTATATATTTATAAAAGCCTCAAAGAAAAATGTTTCCGACGCGCGGCATCGAACCAGGGACCTCTCTCTCTGCAGCGTGCGGCGCTAACCACTGAGCCACGAAAGCGCACGTACTTCAACGTTCAAACGGCGAGCTATTTATATACGGCGCCCCACCGGCCCCACCTGTTGCGACGCCCGCGCCCATCCGCTTGCGCCCTTTGTCCTGAGGGGGTAGACGCCCGTTCGCCCGTTCGCGCGAGCGCTTATCTCACGGTGGGGGGAGAATTCGCCTTTCGCCGGAACGATGGCGTCGTAGTTACCGAGCGAACGAAGGTCACTTCGCTCGCGGCAGTCCCGCCGTTTGTGAAAAGAACACGCTTTTCAAACACAGCGAAGTAACAACTGTGACACTTGTTAGTTCGCGCTCTTCTTTACCTGTGAATACGTTTCGTGCGTCGTTTTTGTTTGAGCAGCGCGTTAAGTGTCGTATGAACGTTGTTAGTTCTCTCTCGTCCTGTGCGTGTTGTTTTCGTGCGTCATGTGTGCGTGTGCAGCGCGCTGCACGTTTCGACCTGCTTGCCATTCGTCGCTTGACATTCCAATTTGTTGCTATTGCATTCATTGCTTCGCCTTGTGGCGAAAGTGTGACTTTTTCTTAGCTTTCGCACAGTATGTACATTTTTATTCGCATTTATTCAGGCCCGTTTCCACAAATCAACCTTAACTTAACGCCATAAGGCGCCATTTAATGTGGTAGGGGAAAGTTTAAGGATGAGAAAAGGTCAGAGTGCGTTTCAGAAAGCCGCCATATTCAGTTGAAAGGCAGCCAACGCAAGGCGGCCTTGTCGTCATAAGGAACAAGCATGGGAGTGAAGCTGTGAACTTTTGCTGGCTCATTGGTGGTTTATTAGCGAGAAAGAATACCTGCGTGCTCTTCAAAACAATATAATAAATTCAGGAACGCATGCCCGTGAAAGTTGCGGAAAGAGCGCCTCTCGTCTGGCCTTGCCATGTGATCCTTTTGTATGTGATTACCGTTGTCATAGCAACCGGCGGCTCGCTCAGTCACGCCGCTGAGGCCGCACGCGGACGCGCTGTTCCACGAAGCGTCTGGTTTCGACGAGATTACCGACAGACGCGTGAAGTTGCGAGCGGTTTTTTCTCCGTTTGTCTGCGCGTGTGGATGTTTTTATGCTTCATGTACAGTCGCGCTCAATATGACTTGCAACACGGGAGCACGTGGCCTCACGCGTTCAAATATCGCGCATGGCTTCCACTAGCCCTTATTTCCATTACTAAACGCGTTTCTCACACTTGGGAATGATCCCGAATAAGAAAATAATATTTAGTTGTTGAAATAAAAAAGAAGTTGAAGCCATGCGCAAACTTTGAACCCGTGAGGCCACGCGCTCCCGTGTTGCAAGTCATATTGAGCGGACTGTACATGCTTTGTAATTGAGTGCGTAAGCATGCGTCACTTATTTAAGCCAATTGGTTGCTCAAGGGTGAAAATAAGAAGGAGGGTTAGCCAGTTCATATGCCGGCTGGCTGCCCTGTGCTGGGGAAGGGAGTAAGGCGAATACAGGATGACAGAGAAGAGATCTTTCCAGGAAATTTTAAATTTTAAATTAAATTAAGTTTCATCTAAGACGAAGTGCTGCTCATAAACATCACGGCATCGCATTCTGATAGCGAAAAAATTGTGATAACTTGCCGCCGGCAGTGTAGAGCACTGCACGGGCTCGGGCCTACCCGAAAACCCGAGCCCGGCCCGGGCCCGTGGGCCGGGCCGGGTAAAGTGGTTTTCACGGCGGGGCCTGGGCCGGGCCCTGGGCCTGAAGCTCCGGGCTTAGGGCCGGGCCGGGGTTTGAGGTGGTGGGCTCGGGTCGGGCCGGGCTTCGCATTTGCTCAGTTCTTAAGATTGTGCCACATTCGTTGTGCATACATATATGTTCCACATATTGTATCTCAAAAAAAAACATTTCTTCTGTGGGGGGCAAGCTATTTGGAGAATCTATATGAGGGACAATTCCTGAACTTCTTTTGCTTCTTGCATATGGGGCTACATGATAGACTAGGCGCTTATATAGCTAACACCTCACTATTCTGTGATTTATAAATTGCATCCCAGTTGAAAATCACAACAGGATCCTACAACAGAAATTCTGTAGTCTTTCGTATTTTGGGACGCTGTTGTCTGTTGTCTGTCTTGTTGTCTATTGTCTATCCTATAGTCTATTGTTGGTCGTATGGTCTAATGTCTATTGTATGGTGTATTGTTTATTGTATTGTCTGTAGTCTGCCGTATGGTCTATTGTCTATCGTATGGTCTGTTGTCTGCCGTATAGTCTGTTGTCTGTTTTGTAGTCTATTGTCCGTTTTGTAGTCTATTGTCAATCGCGTAGTCCAGTATGTCACATTATCCAGTTGTGTGTCACGCCATCCAGTAGTCTGTTGCATGGTCCGGTCGTTTGTCATGGTGCTACAGCCTTGTGCTCCAACACTACTTTAGGACCATAACCCTGTTTGTGTAGTCTGCAGTAATGAAATTCAGTTTTGGGCAAGGCAAGCGGAAGCGTTGCAAGTCTGCTGTCATACTTTGGAGCAACAAATAATTTATTCCTTTGTGGTAGGCAACGCAAGTACAAGCTTTCCAAACCTTATAAATAAATGACACTGCATACTGAGAAATCTCGAGTGAGAGCCCTGTACAGCTGACAGATAAGGATCATTTACCAAAAAGAGTTAATTAAAAAGATTGCTATTTTGCAACAGACACTTCATGCCTCGTTCTACTCTGAGGTAGTCAACGCCCACAGGATCAGGAACTTGTACTGCGTTTGCACATAGCAGTGCAAATAAATGAAAGGAAATTTATTGCAGCTTCACTAGCACACATGCTTATGCAGTGACTGGATTTTAAAGTACAGACATTGCCACACTTTTGCATGCGCATTTACATGGAACCTTCCAAGTGAAGTTGACACATACTCACTTTTATAAAAATTAGCATTTAATACCTTTCAAGTGAAATCAAATTCATGAAAATGTATGTAAAAACCTAGCTGGATTAATAGTGCAGGTCGACACACTTTTGTGTAAGGCACCGTTGCAGGGACTTGTGCCTCTTTCTGGAGGTCCTGCAGGGAACACTTCTTCGCCTCAAGGTAGTGAATAAGAGAGCCTGCGAGTACAAGGAGCAAGCATAAGTGTAATTTTCGAAGAAAAAAAAACGCACATATAAGGTACATCATACCACTTGAGTGGGCGGGCATGGGTGTCAGAAGGCAAATAATCTCAAATTATATTACATTACAGGCAACATTCCCTAATTTTCCCACCACTGCACTCTGGCCTTGCTCAGTGGCATTTCCAATAAATATAAAAATGTAAATCAGGAAATTATATAGGTCATTCAAGTGGCATTCTGTCTCCTTCATGGTGTCTCAGCACAGAAAGTGCGCATGCTATTGCAGTTCAGCGCTGCCGGCTGGAATGCAGAAGTACACAGCAGTGCACGGTTTCATCAGTAAAAAAGGTTCAATGCCGTGCAATAATTCAAGAAACAGGTATGTACACCGATCACTGTCCAAGGCACACCATAGAACTTGGAATCAAACATGATAGGCTTGCTGCAGTTGGTGCTGTGCATTATGGAATGCCTAACCAGGATTAGTCAGCGCAATGACTCCCAACGAACCTAAGATGAAAACAATGTGCACTGCTAAATGAAAAAAAGAAAAAAGGCTGAATATTACCAACAAGCTGCAGCACGTGCCTATTACGGCAGTCAAGCAATATTTCCGCTGAACTCATCAGCTCTGTAGACCTACCACTTAATGCATTAGCATTCACCATTGCGAACAGGTGGCAAAAGCCTTGCTCATGCCTCTGAGTATCGCTATAAAACAGAATATATAACTGGTTGCACACACATGCAATCAAGCACCAGATGATGGTAAACCATATGCCGTAGGTTTCCTGGAGTTGCAGTTAAGCACTTTTTTTTAAAATTGTGGGTTCTCGTGAAACATTCTGTATGTAATTGTATTGCACCAGCACAAGATAAATGTAAAGTAGCATTTTCTGTGCACACTTTACTGAAAGTTCTGGTGATGGCGGAATGATAGCCCCCTCCGGGCAGGGTTGCCGTTGGGTGGAGCATGAAAAGGCGCCAGAACTCGCGCCAAAAAGTAGCTAAAGTAGCCATGTCATTTGATATTATCACCAAATTTCTAGCCAAATAGAACAGAAGCGGTATTATCAACAGAGTCTTTACTATTGATAAATAAATAAAACCATTCTGAATAAGTAAAACCACAAGTTTAAAAAAAGAGCCATGGCGCGAACTGGAAATTTTTGTTGCCAGCGGGGTCCAAAAGTAGCCAATATGGCGCAAAGTAGCCACCAACGGCAACCCTGCCTCCGGGCACCATTTAATTCCACACATCACATAACCGCACAGACCTTCAGTGGTCATGCTACAGAACAACAAAAAATTGGGAACGAACGTGAGAAGTACAAGCACGTGATTCCACAAGTCATACGGAACGAAAAATGCACTGCTTGCCTCTCCATCGTGTCATGCTGGTCTCATTTACCATTTTGGTGTTGCAACCATGCTTAACTGTTTTGTAATTTTTTTGCAACATTTCTTGTCACTACACAAAACACATACCTTGCGCGTCATTTAGATAACTTGAATATAAGGTACTGTGTGAAATTTTTTGTCAACCCAGCCACACGTACGTGCAACTGTGTAGCTGAGGGTGAGGGAGAAAGCTATGCTCAAGCGGCTACCAAAAAACACCTATAAGCATAAGGCATTCAATAACATGCTAGCATTTATAAGGGTACTTGAAACGGTTGTCTGCATTGTGTACTGGTTTAGGCTACAGCGTCATAAAATCTCTAGCACAATAAATGAAACAAGGCGCCTTGTACCGAGGCGGCTACAAACAATTATCTGTTACCCTTCCACAGAGCACTGCTTTTCCTCCTCAACTTCACTGAGCGGGCCTGGTTCACCAACCATAAGTGGCTGTCAGAGTCAACCTCATCCACCTCCCGCAACTGTCACACGCACCTTGAAAGCTCTACATGCACAATGTGCCGCATCAATACCCCCAGCTTGCCACTCGGATCACCTGAAACTTTAGTGAGGTGTCTAATCCAACCACTCACTTTTTGTGATACCACTCACCCATGTTACATGCAATGGGTTATGGATGGCTAAAAACTGTGCAGCACTGCTATGACCTGCAGTGAATTGCAGATTTAAAGCTACATAAGAGATAGCACCCTTCTTGCAGACACGTTAAATAGGTCTTCTAATAATCTTAAAGACCTGCTCCACCATCTCAATATATTTGGACAAAATCGGCCAAATCGTGTCAGAGTCCCACCAAATGGCCTTTTGTGGCTTCTGTATTGTGCTCATAAGAAATGAGTGAATAACAGGCATGCGGGAGGATGAAAGAGGCTGAATACATAATGCAGCCGGCCGAGATTAAATAAAAGTGAAAGGGCAAAAACCAAGATAAGCAAAGTGGAGGAATGTACAGAGGAAGCCTGAGGAGATTCGCTGCGGAAATGCAGTGCTGGTGTGGCCTATGGACCCATTGTGCGTGCACTACAGTGCCCAACTTTCTTCACTCCTACAAGTATAGGGTCCTTGCACTATCACTTCTTTCATCCTTCCAAGGCGCAGCTGGTGGAACTATGCACTTCGACACAGTTTAGTTGTGTAATCCAAGGCAAAGGCGTGCGCCATGCGCACGAAATAAATAGTACTTTACAAAATCTCCACGCTTCAGCCAGAGTCATTTGCTAAATTCCAATGTGTACATATGTATGCGGGGCATCATGCCATTAAAGAAGCATCCAATGATGTTGGAGTGCTCGTCAAAATGTCTCTAATACCCCTGTCACACGGACAGCCTTAACCGCAGTTACTGCTAGCTACACAGCGGACGTAAGTGCGGTTAGTCTCCTAAATTTGGTTATCGCAAACAGAGCTAGGCAA
>JALIZH010000666.1:0-25720 GCA_030522465.1 Rhipicephalus appendiculatus
ATGACTCTAGTGACTGTAGTGGTGGTTGACGGCCTTATTAAGGCGAAAGCCTTTAATGTCTCATGCTCACGTCCGTCCGGCGTCCGTCCACACCCCCACTGCGCATGCGCGAACCCATTAAAAAATTAAAATAAAAAACCCTCCAACTCTCTCTCCTCTAGGCATCCCCTCCCCGCAGAGGCCACACCGTCACTGCGCATGCGCGTCCCTCCCTCCCCTCCTCTCTATTCTAGGCATCCCTCCCCGCGGCGTCCACACCTCCACTGCGCATGCGAGTCTTCCCCCTCTTCTACGCTCCCCCCTCTCTCGCCTCGCGACGCCGACGCAGGCAGCGTCTGCTAGCGAGTTTCTTGGTTGAAAAAACAGACTCCTCGCGCTGCACAACCATTCACTGGCCACCCCGTATATATGGCAATAGATCTTCACCGCAAGGTGGTGCCGGTGGAAGATTTCTCCCTGTGCGTTGTCGAACGATTAAAATTCGCAGCTTGCGCGTTAACTAAAAGCGGACTGCGGGTCTCTGTGCCCAGTCCGAGTCTTCTGTCTCTCATTGCCCATTAGCAGCGATTGGGATGTTCCAGTAGGAAACACCGGTCCATCACTGCGTGCTTTGCGCCCCCAAGGTTTCTTTCCTGTGCAACGCTGCGATGAGCGCCAGCGTCAACGCCGCCGCCAGTGTAAGTGTTAGCGCCCGCTGCTTCGCATCTACACATGGTTCCCTTTAGCGGAGATGGTGTAATGTTTAAGGCGACAGCCTTTAATGTCTTCACGCTCACGTCCGTCCGGTGTCCGTCCGACGTCCGTCTGTCTGTCTGTCTGTCTGTTCGTCCGTCCGTCCATCCATCCGTCTGTCCGTCCGTCCATCCGAGGTCTGGCACGGAACCAGGTGGCCGCCGGGATGCGCAGACGGACGCCGGTCGCGTCGGACTCTATAGCGCTCGCGCTTTGCTTGCGTAGCGTCGTTGTGCCCAGAGTTTGCAATCATTCTGACCGACGCCGTCTCAATGGACCCAGGCGTTCACGGATTACACTTTCCAATTTACAAAGGGTCCGTCAATTTAAGCGCTGGAACGCGGATGGCGTTTGCACGATGCGCAAAGCGCGAGAAAATACTAACGCATGCGAACGGAGGAAGATGAGTCTCGCGTCTCGCTGCGATTCGCGGTAAAAAAATTAAACAAGAAAACACGCACCCATTCGGTTTGTGTGTTATCCGCTGAGAGTGTAAAGGAAAAATGACATGGCAGAATCAGTGGAATGGCCACACGCTTTCGCCGAACACACTCTGGAATGTACAAAGTGTCCTTCAATTTTTGTACTAGTGTTCTGCTTGACATAGATGGCCACACCGCCTGCTTCCTCGGTGCACACGATGGGAACTAGAGGTGGTCTGGAACGCGCTTATTCTTCATGGTCATCAGCGTCATCGTCATCACGTGGGTGGCTACGACGCACGGCGCCGGACTAGCGTATGCCCTAAGGAACTTCGCCCCCTAAAAATACACTGATCAGAAGACAAAGAAAAAAGTTCCGTGAACGGGAGTCGAACCTACGACTTCTTCGTCCGCGACGAGAGATGCCGGGCACGCTATCCACTGCGCCATGGTCACATACTCTGTAGGCTTTAAAAACAAGCCTTTTATATCTACCACTGTCCTTCGACAGTGCTCTTAGTAAAGTGAAGTAATCCATTATGACCGTGAACTGCACGATTGGTTCCTTCAACGTATCGTTTCTACGCGTTCGTCCCTTTCGGCGCGTTTCGAATAAGAAAAAGTGCAATTTGTCGACGCATTAACACACTGCCAGGTGGCGACCTTACCCCCAGCGTCGGCGTCGCTCATAGCATCAATCCATACCAAAGGTAGCAGTGCGACGCGCGAGTGCTTAGCCATGCTTAGCCTGACGGTAACTCCGCGTTCTTACACTCGCTCCGCGAAAAATCACAGCTGGCCAACGGGGAAGACACGTCACGCGTTGCGTTCCCCTCTGATCGGGCAGTGGTGTTCAATAACTCTAACATGCCGCGAGTACGCGAGCTTAGCCCAAATTCGGCGTCCAATCAGTGACGCTCCTCTGGCTGTCACACCACTTTCTCCGATTCCGCTCTCACCGTACAGCTACCACAAGCATATATGACCACAAGGGTTTGCTTAATCATTGCTCATGGAGGTTAGTCGTCGGGATACAGACGTACCACCAAGCGTCAACGTGGATGCATCCACATTAAACAGTGCTATAACTGTGAAACACCAATGGACATTGTGCAAGATCATAATATCAATGTACAGTAAACATTCAACTACTTCTGTAAGGACACGTTTCACTTTCGTGTTAAACCGATTCCTATGACGGAGGGATCAACCATGTTTTTTGTAAATGCGGCTTCTCGTGAGTGCCGAATGAGAGCATTTTAAAGCTTTTACCTACACGTGGGCCAGCCAAATGCTTTTTTTCGTTCCTTCTATTAGTTGCCTGCCATTTTTGTGCAGCATTTCAATGCCGGAAACCACATCAGCGCCAAAATATAAAAAAATTTGCGCGACACATACGAGCTTTGTCCACCTTTTTGTGCATGAATGCATTCAATCGAGGCGTGAGACTTTTTTGCTCGCCGGAAAATCCTCTCGCGGTAACTTTAACATTCTGCTTCTACGGTTCAGCATTCTGCACACTTTTAAAACCTTATCAATGTGAAAGATCTACGTCTGTTGTTCCTTGTTGCGCCAGTGTACCGCTTTCACCTTCAGCATTCACACACATTCATAAAGGTCAATGTTCCCATGGACACCCTGTAAAGCGAACCTATATCTTGCGAACTACAATAACGCGCAGTGCAATGACGTCGGTATTGTTAGTTAAAAATTGAGTGTGACATAGGTAATGAAAATCTCCGACTGCAAGGCACTCCGATTCCCTGAGTGGCAACGGTGAAGGCACCAAAGAAAGGGAATAGATAAAAAAAAACGTTATTTCTTTTAGACAGAACGAAGTGAACCAACTGATCACGAGGTCATGTTAAGCATAATAGATGTCAACTGAAGTATTCATGGGACATGTGGCAAGTGCAACATTAGGGGTGAAGTGATTAAAAAAAAAGTCAAAAATGCTTGCCGCTGGCGCCTGGCAAGAAATTTTTTGAGCCGCCGTTATGGTGAATAGAACGGCTTAAGCCTTTGCAGAATGTAAATCTTTCAATGGAAACCTGTGCATAACGAAATTCACGCTTTGAATTTTTCTATCTGCAATCCGTTGAGGCATCGAAGCGAACTTCGTCTAAATTTCGGTTCGTGAAACGGAAGTGCCAGTTAAGACGTCCTCTGCAAAACTCGGAGAGGTATTTTTTGGCGCAAGGCTCAGAGCAAAAAAGGAAGGAAGTTACATCGCACAGGACCTGGGTCAACGCAGCGCATACACATTGCTTATGGGCCACGCTCTCTATGATGGAAATGACATGATGGTCCAACTGTTGAATGTAGTTGAAGGCTCCCTCCGAAGGTACGACTAGGTTCGTGAAAAGCCTGCCGGGAAAGTGGCATGCTTTTACAATCATAAAGTACTGGTTACTTTCGGTGACATTGCGGGATTCAACTTTCAATAGCGCTGAGCAATCGCAACCTTCCATTTTTCTTTTCCAGAAACATTTTGATTAGATATCGTGCAGCGTAGTACGCAGAAGATTCGTCGATTACATTTGAATCGATATTTGAGCTAGTTCTGATATCTCTTCCAAAGATGGAAAGTCATCGTGATGTACACGTTGCACAGAGTCCGCAAATGATTTATCTTGCTATGAAAGGTTTGAGACTTCCTGTAGAAAACCATCGTTATCTTCCTCTACGTTTCCTCCAGCGTATAATTTAAATAGCCTCTTAATAATGATGTGATTCAGCCCAGTGGTGAAATGCAGATTTGGGTTCACGTTGCAGCCACGCATCTGCCTACGTGTTCCAAGGATAATTTCAACTGGATCCCATTGCAGGCGGCGCGTCATAAAGAAAGAAAATTCATAATTTGTTGAAATGTCATACCACAGCATCAGAAGACTACTAATGGTAATTTGCGAACTTTTGATTGTGTGCAGTAGCCTCCTTTCATCAAATTTCCACTGTGCGATCCAAGCGACTTGTCTTGAGAGAAACTCGGTTATTTCAGTCTTGCCTTTGCGTATGGCATACCAGAACTTCTGCTCAGTTTGCTTGGGTTCAAGCAATAAATAAGTTTATCACTTCCCTCGCAGTAGTATGCCGTTGGCATAGCTGCATCAGTAAGTTGCTGTGCATACACCAATGCCATCATAGCTACGCACACTGACGCACTGAGCACTTGTGCAGCCCGTTTTACTTTCATGTTGCTCGAAGCTTTTTTGAAATGTGTGTCTGTTAGTTTAGGTACCAATCGTAATGTCAGCTAATGGTTTGAGTGATATAGTTGAACTATGTATGGCCAATCATTTATTTCTGTGCCAATGGTCAGTTTGTGCGCTTGCAGGTTATTTCTCGTGGTCTTGATTGAATGCGGTACATCAAACATGCGAAATAAAATTTCCCCATTGTCGATTAGCCATACGGCTTTTACAATACATCTAGCATTCTTAAGCTCTCCGATCAGTTTTAGAAGGGATTTCGGATAACAGAAGGTTGGCCAACAGTGTGAGCAAGTGGCTGTACCAACTGTGTTCTTATACCGGAGAGAAAGAAAAAAATTATGCATGGTGACCTATTGAAGACGTTCGTTCACTGCCGTCATCGGTAAAGCCGTGTACAACATCCTGCTCAGCATCGTAACACTGGTTGTTCTGAAGCATGATTTCGTCGAATATGAGCGTGCAAACGTGATTTCGCCTATTCGAAGATTTTGTTTTCGATGAAATGGCTGACATCACGCCAGGCATGATCCCTGGAGTCATTTTAACGCTTGAAACCACCTGCGTAACGATCGCTGAGAGGGCAAAGTTATGTCCGTTGATAAGAAGCAGTATCCCTTCGGGCCATGAAATGTTAGATGTAACGCGAATTTCTTGAGTTGCAAAAGGAAAACGCCTACCCTTTCCCTTAGCATAAGAATTGACATGTGTGTCTAATTAACTGTGTAAATCGTGTGTCACAAGATCTCAGCATGTTGAGGACGTCCGACGCGGTTCGTGGCATCTTCTGCTGGTACTTCTTCAGGCGCTTTTTGGTTTTTCTATATTTTTTAAGCTTTATTTGGAGGCGCCTGCTGATATGGGACCGTCGTTGTGCCATCTTCTGTGCAGCAGGAATTGGGAGCGCGGCTGCAAAAGAAAAAAAAGCGTCCGTAAAACAAATGAAGACAAAGTAATGGCACGCGTTATTTCCGATATATCAGGCCGAGAAAGGTGTACATTTGTGAGCGTCAGCTGGGTCTTCAATTTTTTTATAGCGCGCGTTGCGACAGCTTTTGCTAGGCTAACCAGCGTTACAGTAGCCGATTCGGGGTGATTTTTTTACCCGGCTGCCAGAGGTGCCACAGCATGTAGACAGGGTCATTCAATATCTTGCTTCTCTGCGTGGAAGTGGCCGCTTTTTTTGTTAACGTTCGCGCTTTATTATACGATCACGAGAATTTGTGTTCGGAACAGAAGCGTAAATAACAGCTCTGTAGTGACATAGGCAACCACCAGATTGACTGGCTGTCTGAGAACAGGAGCGAGCAGAGACGGATTTTTCACAGCCGTAACGCCTGACGAATTGCAGCTGGCAAAAAAATAATAATAAATAAAATCTAACGATCTGTTCGTATACTATATCATTTCTGCGAACAGCTGTTATACTTGTGACTCTCTGCCAAGCTAAGACATTTAGAAGACTAAAAGATGCAAAGATTATTCAAGGAGCTGAATCCCTGAACAAAGCTATAGACGTCCTGACGTGATCTAAAAAATGCTTCTGTTTTGCGTGCCTTAGCAGATGCTACAACGCTAAATATGACGGTATGGCGTCCACAGGCGCGGCAATGAGTCTGGCGGCATCACAATGGCGAAACTGGTTTGTCATCCAGGACAACAACAGCGATAGCGCCCGGTTGAGGACCACAAGCGATGAAAAAAAATCCAGGCCATCTCCACGAACTGAATGCTGATGAGTGGTGCGAAGCTCCAATGCTTATCGGTAAAACCGTGAAACATTCGCCGAAACATCATGTAAAGACGTGACACGTTGTTGTAGGGTGATTGTATTACACTTATATACACAATGTGTATTATTTACATATGGATGCAATTATATACACTTATATACACAAGATGTAATCATTTACATATCGATGCAATTATATACATAATGTACGTTTTGGATACATAATGATATTTTACTTTACGGACCACATAGAAGAGTTGTTCCCAATGAGCTCTGTGACCCTATTTGCCTTTGAAGATTGCAGCTTTGTGGTCAGTGAGGTACGTGGCGAGGGGATCTTCAATTATAGGATGCAATGCTAAGTTCGAGAAGGCGATGTCGATACAGGCCCCTCTGATGGTGGTGGGACGCTTACAGTCGTACAAGCTGCACCAGAGATCGTAACGGGACGTCACGTGTGGGACTAGCCGCGCCGCTGCTTTTGCCTCTGGGGTGTTCATGATGCGTAGAGATGTTCGCTGACTGAGCTCCCGGCGAAGATGGCGGCGCGCCATCTAGCGGGCGCCCTGATGAAAACTAAAGAGGACGATGCGGCGCAGAGCGCGTGCAGCGCGGGCGTGGGACAGCGCCGCTAGAAGAAGAAAGAAAAAGAAAGCAGCTCCATCAATAAACAGTAACCGAAGGCACGTCAGTCTCTCTGTCTTCTACATAGTTTGGTGCCGTGAAACCCGGGAGAAGACTGACGTCCTGCACCGAAGATGGACCGCCTGCGACGCAACAGAGGAGTAGTTCGAGCCGCTGCTACAAGGCTCATCACGTCCGCTACCGAAGCTCTGCAATTGGAGAATCCCGCTCCAGCCAATCTGCAAGTCATCTTGGATGACCTCCAGGACAAGGACACGACGCTTGCAGATCTCAATAAAAAGATTGCTGACCTCATGACCGACGGTGCCGAGTATGAAGAGGAATTGACTGCGGCTCTCGAGTACCACGACAAGATCCGCAACACTATGAGCCGTATCCGCTACCTTCTCAATTCAGCTACAAGGCCCGCAGACAGCACCGCACCTGTCATCGCTACCGAAACCGGGCCCCAAGGAGTCTCCGCCCAAGGAGGTTACCGATCACCGCTACGAGTTGCCCTACCGAAGTTACAGGTACCCGTTTTCTCCGGGGAACTTCGCGAGTGGCAGGGCTTCTGGGAGCATTTTGAGGCCACGATTCATAACAACCGCGAGCTGTCGGACATTGAGAAGTTTAGTTATCTGAGGTCATACGTTACCGGTCCAGCGAAACGTGCGATCGAGGGTGTGCGTCTGGAGCAAGCAAACTACGCGGTAGCGGTCAAGGTGCTCCAAGAGAGGTTCGGCCGTCATACAGCCCTCGTAGATGAACATATTGACAGCTTGCTTGCAATCGCTACTGTGGATCGTTCCTCCAATCTATCACGGCTGCGGGAACTTTACGAAGAAGTACGCTTTCGCACCAGCTGTCTGGATAGCCTCGGAGTTCAAGCATCGGAGTACGCGGTTATACTTCATCGTGTGCTCATGCGATCACTCCCCGAAGACATCGCTATTCTCTACCGGCAACGCATGAAGGAGACCGAGACGAACAACGGGGCTACTCCAAGGTCACGGCAAGAAGAGGTGCGTGACGTGATGAAGTTTCTGCAGATACAGATCGAGAGTAGAGAAGAGAGCTCCCGTTCGAGGTGCCTGCAAAGATCCAGCCCAACGGGACACGACCGAAGCCATCCTCGCTTACAACCGCCGGTACCATCAACTTTAGCGCTGGCCGCGGGATCTGCAACGAACAGCCATGCGTGCTGCGTACTATGCGGCCACCGTGACCACTCCGTAAAGGACTGCCAGACCACCATGACAGCCGACGAGATTCGTGGGCGACTTATCGAGAGGAGCTGCTGCTTCAAATGTGCCAGAGAAGGGCATACCGCACGACAGTGTCGCAACGCCGCGTGGCTAAAGTGCAAGCACTGCGCGAAACGCCATCTCACCGTACTTTGCGAAATATGGAAACCGCAAAACCGCGCGATTGCCACCAGCAGTGACACCACGAAAACCGACAGCGTGTCAATGACCACCAGTGCTCCCGCAAGCAGTTCTACGCCGCCATCGCCAGCTGTTCTAATGCAAACGGCCACAGTATGGGCGTCGGGAAGGCACGATTCCGTGCTGGTTCGTATACTGCTTGACACTGGCAGCCAAAGAACATTTGTAAGACGCGACTTGTCCACGAGCCTCGATCTACCTTCCGTCGGCACAGAAGACCTGTCTTTGCTGACATTTGGCAGTTCCAAACGTTCCCGCACTCACCGATACCGAACCGTGCAACTCAAGCTGCAGAGTCGTTTCGATGCGCAAGAAATCACGATGGACGCTCTGGAGGTGCCAGAAGCCTGCACAGTGAAGACGCCAGCTATCGAGCAAGGTCTGCTGATGCAGTTGCACGAGCGCAAGATGCTTATTGCCGATGAACAGCGGATCGGAGATCGACTGACTCAAACCATCAGTGTCATCATTGGATCGGACAACTATTGGCGTATAGTGACGGGGAAAATCGAACGCCTGAGTTACGACCTATGCGCCGTTGAGACGATTTTTGGTTGGCTGGTGCAAGGCATCTACCAAGCAGACACCGCTAACGACTTGCATCAGGGAAACTACAGCACATCGGCCCTATTCCTTTCGTGTGAGCGCCATAGCCAAGCCGCATCGTGCATGGCTGACCCGACAGAGATGTGGCGACTCGACGCGATAGGTATCACCGACCCTCCGGAAGCCACCGGCGCTTGGGACCAAGAACCATTGAGTCTGTTCAGACAGTACGTGCACAAGGATGCTGGGCGGTATGTGGTTCCTCTGATGATAAAGTACCAGGGACGACTGGCCTGCACAAACCGAAGTATCGCAGAAAACCGACTCAAACGCCAACTTCAGCGCTTCAAAGGACAGCGGAAGCTGTTGGACGAGTATGACCGCGCCATCCGTGAGTACTTCACAGAAGGTCACGCCGAACGTGTCGACACTTCTTCAGAGCCAGGAGCGACCGTTTATTACCTTCCGCACCATGCCGTGGTCCGTCGAGAGGCCATCACTACAAAGATACGTGTAGTGTTCGACGCTTCTTCCCACAAACGCGGCGAGTCATCACTCAACGATATCTTAGACAAGGGGGTCAAACTTGGTGCCGAACTCTTGCAACTACTGGTGCAGTTCCGAGTGAACCCAGTTATTCTGACAGCGGACATCCGGAAGGCTTTTCTACAAATTTCCATCCGAGAAGAAGATCGCGACGCTCTTCGCTTCTTGTGGGTCAACCGAATCACTGACGAAGAGGGGATACCACCTTCTATCATCGAATGGCGCATGACTCGCGTGCCCTTTGGAGCGTCATCAAGCCCTTTCCTTCTGGCTGCTACTTTGCAACACCACTTCGAAACGTGGAAGAAGACTGAGCCAGTAACAGCTGCACGCCTACAGACAGCATTCTACGTAGACGACCTCGTCATAGGAGCTTCCACCGACGAAGAGGCTCTCGGAATCTACCGCGCTGCACTGACTATTTTAGCAGACGCAGGTATGGAGCTGAGAAAGTGGTGCTCCAATTCAAGCTTTCTTTGTCGCCAATTCCTCAAGGACAACAACTCGATTGACAATATTGGAGAAACCAGAGAAACGACGAAGTTGCTCGGCGTAGTGTGGGACCCGCAATTATGACAACATCGTGATCAGCCCCAGTGCCGTTTCCGCGTACGTCTCAGCGCACTCAGCCACGAAACGCACCATTCTACAGTCATTCGCTAGACTCTACGATCCGTTAGGACTCATTGCACCGTTCGTCATTCGAGCAAAATTATTGTTCCAACAACTATGGCGAATGAACTCACCGTGGGACGAACCGTTACCGAAAGACATTGAGAGGCAGTGGGAAGGTTGGACCTCGGAATTACCGACGCTATCCTCGCTGCGAATTCAACGCTGCGCTGTTTGTTCCACTCCTCGGAACGTTCAACCGTTTGAACTTCACCTGTTCTGCGATGCAAGCCCACTGGCATACGGCGTAGCTGTCTACACGCGCTACAAGACCAAAGGGGGAAACCTACAAGGTTCAGCTGCTCATGAGTAAGAGCAGGGTCGCACCACTCAAGACTACCACGCTGCCACGTCTAGAGCTGCTTGCGTGCTTGTTGGCTTCCAGGCTGTGGAACTACCTACGAGGAATTGCAGAAACAGCGAATTGCCAGAGTTTTTTCTGGAGCGACTCGTCGATAGCCATACAGTGGATTGCGGCTGACGCCAAACGATGGGAGACTTTCGTGAGGAACCGTGTTCTTGAAATACAACGTCTCACTTCGGGGTATTCTTGGAGACACTGTGCCAGCAACGATAATCCGGCGGATTTCCTCACGCGTGGAGTCGCAGTCGAGGCATTGATGAACAAGCCACTATGGTGGACCGGTCCTTCGTGGTTGTCGCAGCATCATTTTCAATGGCCGTCGAAGATTTCGTCCACACCATCAACAGAGGCTACTCATAGAGAGACCAGTGAAGTGACATCAGCGTGCCCCGCCGCAGTGGTGATACCCCCTGCGCCCCAATGCGAGCCTCTGCTTGAAGTTTCAAACTACGAACGTCTTTCCCGGTTACTCCGAGTTACTGCTTGGATCAGGAGGTTCCACCGGAACGCCTCGTCAAAGGAGCCACCTTCAACAGGACCACTGACGGCTTCGGAGTTGAACGAGGCAGAGATGTATTGGTTGAAGTTGGTCCAACACACCGCATTCGCAAGCGCAATTATGGCCCTGGAAAAAGGACTGAGAGTTCCCAGGGTCATCCAGTGTGCTCAGTTTACAACCGTTTCTCGACCGTGACCTACTGCTTCGTGTAGGAGGCAGGCTTCAGCAGCTTGACGACACAGAGAATCTGAAGCATCCGATCTTGCTTCCTGCTGATCACCGATTCACCCATCTCTTGGTTGACGCAGCGCACAAACGACTGCTGCATGCTGGAATTCAGCTCACCCTCCTAGATCTTCGTGAGCGCTTTTGGATAATCAAAGGCCGCCGTACTGTGAAGAGCGTTATAAAAGCGTGCTTACCATGCCGGCGACGCTGCCTACATCCCGAAACAGCCCCGGTAGCACCCCTGCCAAAGGAAAGAATTAGTGAGGCAACACCGTTTGAGGTGGTGGGAATTGATTTCTGTGGACCACTCTATTGCCGTGATGAATTAGCCTCGACAAAGAAGGTGTACATCGTTGTCTTTTCTTGTGCTGTGACCAGGGCAGTACACCTGGAAATGACCACAGATTTGACAGCCCGAGCATTTTTACTCGCTTTCAAACGCTTCGCAGCACGACGTGGAATACCTGCGATTGTGTACTCTGACAATGCGAAAGCCTTTCATTGTAGTGCCAAGCATCTGTGCTCCCTCTTCGAAGACGACGTTCAGAACTACGCCAGTGCTCACAGAATCCAGTGGCGCTTCATAGTTGAATGTGCGCCGTGGTGGGGGGCTTTTGGGAACGCGTCATTCGCACTATTAAGGAGGCACTCAAGCGTTGCCTCGGACGCAGCAGCTTGCGTTACAACGAGCTGCTCACCGTGCTAGCGGAAGTCGAAGCGGCAGTTAATTGTCGTCCGCTCACATACTTAGAGGATGATGTCTCATCAACAGACGCTCTGACACCATCCCACTTTTTAGTCGGCAAGCGTCTCGTCACTTTGCCCACGGAACGAAAAAACCTTGCCCTCAATGCTGCCGCTGAGTCCGACCTTCGAAGACGAGCGCGGCATCAGGATCATCTACTGCGGAACCTGTGGAAGCGTTGGAAGAAGGAATATCTTGTTTCTGCGCGCTGCTCACCACAGCAAGCCTACGCCGTCATCCAACGTAAAAACCGACGATCTTGTCCTGGTGGAAGATTTCAATACGCCGCCTCTCACGTGGAAGACGGGTCGTGTCGTTAAGGCGTTTCCGGGAAAAGACGGTATTGCGCGCTCTTTTCTGATACGGCTGCACAGGACGTCGGACTTGATGACCGTTTGGTCATCAAGTCCGACGTCCTGTGCAGCGACTATACCTCCTGGAGGCGCACTCATGCAACGCGGCCGCGGGAGTGTGATGAAAACTAAAGAGGACGATGCGGCGCAGAGCGCGTGCAGCGCGGGCGTGGGACAGCGCCGCTAGAAGAAGAAAGAAAAAGAAAGCAGCTCCATCAATACCCCCCGCCCCACCCCTAAACTCAGCCGGGCCCAGTCCGTTCAATGGCGGCAATTACAAACAGGCACCTACACTAATCCCGTAATTATGAAGCACATTTACCCCGATTTGTATATCACTAACTCATGCAAGTACTGCAATAATAGGGCCACACTAGCGCATATTCTCTGGGAGTGTCCAGCACTAATTGGCAACACTAGGGACGCGGCCTCCAATGAGGACCTTCAGGTGCGTTGGCGGACCGCGCTACTCAGCTCAGATCTAGACCACCAACTCTGGGCGATCCAGCAGGCCAAGGAAGCTGCCGAGAGACACGGTCTCACGGCCGGCTCCTAGGCGGGAACCCAGCCCGGCAACCTGCAGGAACTGAATAAAGTTATTCACTCACTCACACTCCATCAATAAACAGTAACCGAAGGCACGTCAGTCTCTCTGTCTTCTACACGCCCCTTTCAATTATAGCACAGCCGATGACGCTGACATGATGGCAGCTTCATCGTCGTCGCACTAGCGCGGCAGCACAGCTGCGCCTCTAGCGGGAGCAATGAGAACTAGCGTACACGGCGCAAGGGACATAGCCCCGGCTAGATGAGCTTCGCCCCTAAAATTGAGGCATCTTCGCACTAGTGGTGCCAAGCGTGAAGGAACAACGGAGCTGGCCGGCCTTCTTTGTCTGTGTTCATGTTTCTCTAGCTGTCTTTCTCTATTTCTTTCTCTTTCTCTCTTTTTTTCTCGATCTACTTTCTTTGTCTCTTTCTTTTTGTTTATTTATTTCTCTCCATTTCTTTCGCCATTTTTCTCGTTCTTCATATCTTTTGTTTCGTCCTTCCTTTTTGTTGTCTATTTTATCGTTCTTTCTATGATATGCATTACTCTCTCACCTCCTTGTTTCCCTCCTCCTCACTCTCGCTTCCCTTTCTCACGCCATTGCTTGCTCTACTATACAAGACTACGGCATGTTCTGCTAGCGCGCGTGGTTAGCCGAGAGGTTACGACGCTCTCCTTCGGATCGTGGGCACGCGGGGTCGGCCGCATTTTCGACGGAGGTGAAGTTGTCGAGGCCCTTGTACCCAGTTTTAGGTGTACGTTTAAGAACACCAGGTGCTGAACATTTCCGGAGTCCTGCACAACGGAGTCCCCGAGAATCATATCGTGGTTTTCTCACGTAAAAGCCCAACAGCTGTTAACATGCTCTCGAATTTTTTTACTGTAACCTTGCGCCTTTAAGCGGCATTACAACTGCACTACGTGTGTGTGTGTGTGTTAAGCGGTATTACAACTGCACTACGTGTGTGTGTGTGTGCGCGCGCGTGCCTATGTGTGTATGATCGTGTGTGTGTATGTACGTGCGTCTGTGCGTGTGTGTGTGCTTGCGTGTGTTTGTGCGTGTGTGCGCGCGGTTTTCGATAGTGAGCAAAGCGGCGCAGTCGGTAAAGAAGAAACGCCTTATTGGGTGAACTTGTGCTCAGTTAAACAAACACTCGAAGTACCAGGAACACTCTGTACAATGATAACAGCCGGCGAGCAGGGACGTCGGGCGTCGACTAATCTACTCATCTGTGGTATGCGTACATACGTGCCTTCTGGGACGTTCCAGCGCTATCGCTTGCGCTCGCGTTATTTCTAGAAAAGACTCGGTTACTCGTGGTCTGCGTGTAATCTTAAGAGAGCAGTGTCAAGGAATCGCGAAGTTTCGCAACATAGCGGTGCGTTCAGCGATGAGCGGCGGCAACAGGTCTTTGTTGGTGAAACCCTAAAACATCACAGTCAAAGTAGTAAGCGTGTATGGAAATATCAAACCAAACTTCCACAAAATAACGGTGATTATTCCGCCATAAAATGTCCAGCGAGGAAACAGCCCAACAGCGGCCACAAGAAGTGCGTGGCGCAAACAAACGAAGAACAGCGTTAAGGCGAAAAAATAAACAAACAAGAAAAACTCGCTTTAATAAATTGCCGTTTAGGATTTTCAAAAATATCACTCTTCCCCGAGAGGAATCTTGGAAAGCTAAAAGCAGCATAAAAAGAAAATGCAGGAAATGCTACCGAGTGCATCATTTTGAAAGAGTATTTTTGAAGGAAGTAGTTCTCTGCGCCAACTCGACGTAATGTCGCAGATTTTGAAGGCGAAACTCTACAGGCATAGGTTTACCATTGCCCAGGATCGGAGTTGGAGGGTGGGGCGACTCAGATGGCATGATCCGGTTGGACCAGTGTGAGATAGTTCATAATGTAAGAGCGCAAAAAACGGAGGACACAGAAGAGGAATAGAGTACACAAACAGGCGCTGGTACACCATGAACCACTACCAACTGGCCCAACTTACCAGGCTTCTGGAGAGAAAGTGGGGGGGGGGGGGGGGGGAGGTGTCTCGAGGCAGCACTATTTGTGCATATAGGGCGAAGCACAAACGGTATATTTGCCGTGACAATAAAAATCGGGGTATATTTACACCCGGTTAACTCCAGCAGAATGGTACATGTCCGGATTGCAAGCAGCTGACAATCGGGAGAACAAGCATGCAGCTCGGAGGAGAGGAGGGGGGAGGTCAGTGTATCATACCCCCGTTCTCCCTTGGAGCCGGTGCCCTTGACAATCCCTAACGACATCAATCTCAAAAAAATAATTTATGAGCCTTAGCTTATGTAGTGTTTCACTTGAGTTTCCTTTGAAGATTGAGAAGTGCGTACCTGTATAGTGTGTTGAACGTCGTGTGGAAAGTACTTGACTGTCGAAACTGGTACAGTCGTCTCTCGTTCGTCCAGTGAGCCAGGAAAAGGCTCTATCACGAAAGGGCTTATCACGCGAGCAACCCTTCGTCCCAAGCGTACCAATGTTCGAAGAGGCTTGAAGTACTGGTCGCACTGTCGTTCAATCCACCGCCCTGCACGACACATTTCATATGCTTGTAGCCTTACACGCCGTCCTTGATGACTGGCAGCGTGTCACCAACTACTACACAGAGTAATCAGGCTGTTCAAGGAGTCTCAAACAAGAACACTTGGTTTGCCAACCGCTATTCCAGCGGAGTGTTGAATTCGAGTGTTTGTTACATTACTTGAAGAAACCTCTATAAACCATCTTCGTGCCATTATTAGGTCATTTCTTTCACGTTCGGTACTTGTTAGGTGTGGTCGAACCGGTGGTGATATTTTGCGACATCGTGAGTACACGGCTACCAGTGGGACCTATTTATTAAGGTTCTTAATTCTCGTCTAGGCTTTTGGCCATGTGGCGTCGACAGTATTGATGTGTCATATTCAGAATGTATGGGTGTTTGACTGGCACCCATTACGACGGGAAAATGAAATCTTTCGTTAGAGGCTGACATAGCGGTCGCAAACGTATTGAGGCCAAAGCGCTGGGCGCTTTAGCGTAAAGCTATCTACTGTAGGCGGCGGGTGCATAGTGGCACTGCGTTGATTCAAGAGTGCAGGCAAGTGCATTCTTGTACCTGTTAGTCCTCCGCTCGTTAAAAAAAAAAGCTGCTGATCCCAAGCATCACGGCATTCAGGTGATGACATGTCATTCGCTATCACATGTTTGTCATGCATGCATGTACAAAGGGGGGGGGGGTGTTCCGAGGCCGCGACATTATGTAATCCGATGGCAGCGGGTGTTCCGAACTTTTGTACCAGCCCTGCACATTCTGGTATATAGCGTGATATTTAAACGACCGCGATGGCTTCACGACGCTTGCATCGTGTGAATTGTGTCCCTCATGTTAGTATACAGACGACATGCATGTCGCGAATATTGGTGTTGTGCCCTGTCATATTGTGTCATCTGACGTACATATTAGTATGTAGCAAGGTGATGAAACGACCACCCTGACGTCACGGTGGAGCTTTGTCATGTTTGTTATGGCATAGAGACATGTACATTCTGGTTAAAGCCTTTTACTTTGTTCTTGTTAACATTTTAAAGATGTATGGCGTTTAGTGGCGCAAGGGCCATTGTTTGGCCAAAGAGCGCCAAGACTGTTATGAGTATTGTATGGCTTTATGGTTCATGCAGTGGCTGTATAGAGGCCTTAAAATCGAATTTGTAAGTAAAAATATCTAGCATTTAAAATTATGGTGGTGGCTGTAGTGAGGGGAATGCTATGAGCGTGAGCTGTCGAAAGTTAAAGGATAATGTGCTAATATATGAAGTACGAAGCAGCACATCAGCCTCACAAAGCCCTTGAGTGCAAGGTCCAGGAGGCATGTGCCATTAAAAATGATAACATCGCAACTACGACCTCTCAGGGGAGGCCGTGTTACGATTACTAGGACAGATAATGTCGAGCATGCGGACATCACTCAAGAAAGCTAATACAGATTTCGCGCTAAATAGTGGTTCTCTGCCTAGGAAGAGAGACAAGTGAAGAGGTATACATTGTTTGTATGCTAAAGGAAAGTGTCTCTTCCTTTCAGCTTCTATTTCAAGACATTCCAACAAGACATGCTGGACAGTAAGTCTTTCGCCACATCTACTACACAGTGGACGTTCATCACCAGTCAGCAAAAAACTGTGCGTACCATAAGTGTGCCCTATTCTGAGGCGACAGAAAAGGACATCACCACGTCTTGACTTGGTTAGTGATGGCCAATATCCTAATTGTGGCTTAACTACGTGGAGTTTGTTTAAAGATTGAGAATGCCAGTTGTGTTGCCAGTGGGTTCGTAGCTTTTTGCACAAGTATGGCTTTAGATCTTGCGCAGGGACAACGATGGATGTGCTGTTTGCGTTTGCATTTAATGATGTTGCGATTCGGTCCGCCAGTACATTTCCTTCGATACCTCTGTGCCCAGGCACCCAGCACACTGTTATATGTTGACCAGAGGTGTAGACAGAGCATAGCAGTGAATACAGGTCCGCGACTACTGGATTTCTGTGTTTCCGGCATGACATTAAGGTTTTCACCACGCTCAGTGAGTCTGTGTATATAACCGACTTAATCTGTTTCAATTGTTTGATGTGTTTGACAGCAGAAAATAAGGCATATGCCTCTGCAGTAAAGATACTTGTATTGGGATGTAGAACATCTGATTCAGAAAAGGACGGACCGACGGCTGCATAAGACACGCCGGCATGCGACTTCGACGCATCCGTGTAATATTCTGGGCAGGAGTATTTCGACTGCAGCTCAAGAAAGTGCATGTGGATGTGTGCTTCTGGAGCGTGTTTAGTCACTTCCATAAATGACGTGTCGCAGTCAACAATGTTCCACAACCATGGCGGGAAAGGTTGAGGTGGAGCCATTAGGCGATGCTCAAGGAGAGGAACAGTCATGTCTTCACACAGCCTCCTAACTCGAAGTGAAAATGGCTCCCTCACTGTGGGTTTGTTGTGAAAAAGTAGTTCAGATGAGGTATCATGGATTGTGGGATAGCAAGGGTGGTCTTTGTTAGAATGTACATTCAGAAAATAATTAAAAGCGCAATATGAACGCTGTAGATCGAGAGACCATTCATTTGACTCGACATATAGGCTTTGGATCGGGCTTGTTCTGAAGGCACCGGTGGCGAGACGTATGCCTAAGTGATGGATAGGATCCAGCATCTTTAGAGCGCTGGGTGTAGCCGACTGATAAACTACAGCGCCGTAATCTAGCCGCGATCGAACAAGACTTCTGTAAAGGTTTAGCAAACACTTTCTGTCACTACCCCATGAGGTGTGTGACAAGATCTTCAGGATATTCATTGTTTTCAGGCATCTAGCCTTGAGGTATTTTATGTGGGGAATACAAGTTAGCTTAGAGTCAAGCGTGACACCTAAAAATTTGTGCTCTACATGCAACGCTAAGCGTTGTCCATTAAGTTCAATAGCTGGATCTGAGACTAAGCCTCTTTTCCTAGTAAAAAGGACAATGGAACTTTTCTGAGCATTAAGCTTAAACCCATTCTCATCGGCCCATTTTGATATTTTGTTTAGGCTAAATTGTACGTGTCGCTCACAGATAGTTAGGTTACAGGATCTGAATCCTACTTGCACATCATCGACATACACTGAATAAAACATGTCTTATGGAATTGAGGATCGCAAAGACGTCATTTTTACAATAAAAAGGGTGCAGCTAAGTACGCCACCCTGCGGTACCCCAGTTTCTTGAATGAATATTCTTGAAAGGGTGCTACCAATCCTGACACGGAACGTACGGTTTGATAGGTAGCTTTCAACGATATTGAACAAGTTCCCGCCGACACCCATTCCGGACAAGTCACGGAGAGTTCCATAGCGCCACGTCGTGTCATATGCTTTTTCAATGTCAAGGAACACGGAAAGCAAGTATTGTTTATGGACAAATGCATTACGAATGCAGGCCTCTACACGCACAAGGTGGTCAGTTGTCGACCTGCCCTCCCTAAAGCCGCACTGGTACGGGTCTAGAAGGTTATTAGATTCAAGATGATACAAAAGGCGGCGGTTTATCATTTTTTCAAAGACCTTGCAGAGGCAGCTCGTAAGTGCTATAGGACGGTAGCTCGTTACCAAGGAGGGATCCTTGCCCTGCTTTAAAATAGGAACTACTATGGCTTCTTTCCACGTGGCTGGTATGTGTCCATCAGCCCAGATATTGTTGTAAATTGCGAGTAGTATCATTTGTGTGTCTGGGTGTAGGTGTTTAATCATGTCATATACAATTCTATCAGGTCCCGCAGCAGAACTTTGGCATGAAGTTAGGGCATCCCTAAACTCGGCAATGCAAAAAGGACGATTATACGGTTCATTCTGATGGCATTTACGATCAAGTTTCTGGCGTTCTTCTTTGTCTTTGTATTTTTGGAACGACTTTGAATAGTGCATAGAGCTAGATATACGCTCGAAGTGCTCTCCCAGAGCGTCTGCCTGTTCTTCTAGGGTGTTTCCCTCATCATTCACAAGGGGCAACGGTTGGGCCTGCTCCCCCTTTAACCTCCTCAGATTATTCCACACTCTAGCTTCTTGAGTGTGCGAGTTGATGCCCGAAAGGAACTTAACCCAGCTTGTCCGTCTTGCCTGCCTCCGTGTGCGCCTTCCCTGTGATTTAATCTGTTTAAACTGAATTAGATTTTCTGCAGTTGGATATTTCCGTAGGGTACCCCACGCCTTATTTTGTTTCCTTCGCGCTTCCTTGCAGTCATTGTTCCACCAGGGAATCCGTCGTCTGCAAGAGTGACCACTGGACTGTGGAATCAATTTTTCTGCTGCGTCTAAAATAAAAGCGGTGAAGTATGCAACGGCAGCGTCTACGCTAAAATCACAAATAAAATCTCTTGACATATACGTAGATTCTTTAAAACACTCCCAGTCAACCGAGTCCAGTTTCCATCGGGGGGGCATGGGGCAGGAAATTGTGTTGTTCTGTTAAGTTCAGCCTTATGGGAAAATGGTCACTCCCAAATGCATTTTTTACGACATTCCATTCAAGGTAGGGAAGAAGAACTGCCGAGCCAATCGCTAAGTCGATGGAGGAGTATGAATTGTGTGATAAATTGTAATATGTTGGTTCTTTTTTTCTTAAACAGGCATACATCAGATATTAGAATGTTCTCTACAAGGCGACCTCTTGCATCACAGCGTTGGTCTCCCCCATAGCCTGTTATGTGCATTAAAATCCCCAACAATAATGTAGGGCTCAGGAAGCTGGTTAATCAAGTTGTGCAATTCCGCTTTAGTGAGTTGGTAGTTAGGTGATATGTAAATGAAGCAGATGGTAACCAACTTATTGAATAAAATTGCACGGATTGCAACTGCTTCGAGGGGCGTTTGGAGGACTACATGATGGCAAGGCACAGATTTATCAACTACTATTGCCACACCTCCCGATGAAGCAATAGCTTCCTCACGGTCCTTCCTATAGACGGCGTAGCGCCGGAGGAAGTTCGTCTGTTTCGAATTCAAATGTGTCTCCTGGACACAGAACACCTTCGGCTGGTAGTGGCATAGCAGCTCACTTAAGTCGTCTAGATTGCGAATGAGACCCCTAATATTCCAAAACATTATTTGAGTCGACATATCCATAAAAATGAAAGTGTCCTGTGCCTGAGAGTGATTCGAAAATTATGCTTATGGGTCCTTATCAGGACCCGTGATTTTCTGTTTCCCTTTTTTGTTGCGGTCCGCAGAGTTGCGCCGCTCTTTCGGTACCAAAGGCACCGGTGTAATGTCCATTGCCTCCTGGGAGGCACTGGACGCCCGCATGTGCAGGCTGGAAGTTCGAGTTTCAGGCTTCGCCTGGTGAGACGAGACCTTTTGACCCGACGGCTCTGGGGTCGCCGGGATCTCTTGTCGAGCTGACGGTGTAGATTTAACTGCAGCCGCCTTGGGGGCGGGCGCCACAGCCGACGGCTCGCTCGACGCAGGCCGGGCTGGTGGCGGAGGACGGTGCGACGCTGCCCCCTGACGCGCCGCATCCGCATATGTCGTGGCATAGAATGGTGTACACCGCTTCCTGGCTTCCTTGAAAGATGTTCTCTCTGACCTTCAGTGAAATTATATCTTTTTCTTTTTTCCATGTTGCACACGATCGTGAGTACGCTGGATGGTCGCCCCCGCAGTTGACGCAGCAGGCTGCGGCCTCACAGCCGTCAGAAATGTGGTTTGTTGAAGCACACCTGGCACAAGTTGACTGACCTTTACAAATATGAGAGCTGTGACCGTACCTTTGGCACTTAAAGCATCTGCGAGGGTTGGGTACGTATGGACGAACTCTTAGTTTCGTGTAACCTGTTTCAATGGTTTCTGGCAGTTCACTTGATTCAAATGTTATGATAATGTGTTTGGTTGGCTTCTCTGAGTTGTCCCGTCTGATTTTTATTCTTTGTACATTGATCACATTTTGCTCTTTCCAGCCATCAAGGAGTTCTTGCTCAGAAAGGCTCAAAAGGTCTTCATCAGAGACAACACCACGAACGGTGTTCATGGATCGGTACGGGGTGATGGTTACAGGAATGTTGCCAAATGACTTCAGGTTGGAAAGATTTTCGTACTGTTTGCTGTCTCGCAGTTCAAGCAGCAGATCACCGCTGGCCATTTTAGATGCTTTATATCCTGGTCCTAGCTTGTCAGTCAGGCTTTTGGCTACCAAAAACGGGGATATTGTTCTCGCTTTTTCATCGCAAACTTCGCTGTGGATTACGTGGTATTTTGGGAACTGTGTACGAGGCTTTGCAAAGAAATTGGATGCTGCTTCGGTCCGTACCCTTTTTAGGTTACGATCGGATTTTGAAAAAGATGCGCTCAACATTGCATGTGCATTTCGCTTCGGCAGCGGTGCCAGCCACCCACCACCGAGCCCAACTAGGGGACGTGGCAGCAAATGTTAAACAAATCCTGCCAACGCCAGCTGTACACCGCCACTATAACCCAATATGGTGAACCAAGACTGGCCATCCACACAAGGTTAACCCTAGCCGCCGGGAAAAAAATGCAAGTAACTAGAAGAGAAGAGAGGACAGGAAAGGTTAAAAGTGCGAGAGAAAGACGAAGATGCGGGAGGAGAGAGATAGGAAAAGGCGACTGCCGGTTTCCCCTGGGTGGGTCAGCCCAGGGGTGCCGTCTACGTGAAGCCGGGGCCAAAAGGGTGTGTTGCCTCTGCCGAGGGGCCTTAAAGGTCCAAACACCCGGCGTCGACTCAACCCCCCAGGATCCCCTTTTCCCCGGACACGGCGAAGCCACGCACGGCTAAGCGTGGGAGGGAGTCGAAACCCCCCCGTTAGCTCGGGTCCGTGGTGTCGCTACGCACCAAACGCCTGCTTGCGCAGACGCCCCTGCGGGGGTTGTTAACATTTTGTTCACTCATATGGGTTCATTGACGGGTGGTTAAATGTCGGCGTTTTACGGTGTTGTGGCCTTTTATTTTGTTTGTTCTAGTTAATAGCCTTTTGATAACCTTTTTGTTGTTCACAGATGTTTCGGTTTGTTCACATGCAGCTGCGCCACATGTGCTGTAGACACCGGGCGGTCGTTTGCAGACATTGTGTGGTCTTAAAGGGGCCCCGAAACGCTTTTCCAAGTAGCCATGGAATGGATTCACTAAAAGCGCTTATTGCCTCCCAGATTCACCACCGCATTTTTTTTTTGAATCCGTCCAGTGCGAGCGGAGTTACAAAGATTTGTTGCAAGCTGCGATTGCATTCTCTCTTCTCTTGTCCCGACGAAAGCGCCGGAAACTAAGCAGGGAGGGATGGCACGGGGAGAAAAATACGTCACGCGCGCCTCGTGACCTTCAGCACTTTTTCACTTCTTTTTTTCTTCAAATGATCGGCTTTTCAGTGCGATTGTGTGCGCACGCGTGGACAAGTCGCGGCCTCGCGCGGCGTCTCCAGTAACGACCGAGCGCGCCATGCTCAAATCAGCCAATGGCTGATACTTAGCCTGTGACTCAGTGATTTTTGAGCCTGTAGCGTCACTTGTCGAGAGAAGAGAAAGCGATTTTTAGCTGACTGAGAATTTCTTGTAAATTCCAGGCCGCGTGCTGCGCTATAATATTTGGCTCGCGTGTTCTCGGAAGCCTCGACTACCGATGGGCAGCGTTCTCTGACCATGCTCAAAAAGTGTTGCAAGGCCCCTATAAGGCCCCCTAAAACTTTCATGATCATGAACCAGCACGTGCTCGCTTCACTCTCTCTACAGTGAAGCCTTTTAAGCTATCGGTATCTTGTGCTCCCTAGTGCGAAACTCTTCAGGTGGGCATGCGCCACGGGAATTGCGCAAGTTCCACTACTATGTACAGCAGGCGCGGGTTCCAAGCGACAACGAACGCGTTAAATAGAGGGAGAAACAGAAAGGTAAAGAAAAAGGAACAGATAGAAAATACAGAGAAATAAGTCCATAGAAAAAAAAGGAAATGAAAAATGGAGAGAAATAAAGATAATAAAGAAAGAAAATCATAAAAGACAGGAAATCCCACGCCTTGTGGGTACCGGTATCATGCGAAGTAGCCAGTCTTTCTATGCTGCATTTTTTGGTTTTGACCTAAGCGTTACGAGGCTAATCGACGTGCTTTTGTAATGGCGAATTCCCTTTGGGGAACAGGGGCACTCAAAAGAACCCTGAAAGTGCTCTCTTCAGAGCCGGCTTGTTTCGGTGGTCGAACAGGAGTAAGAAGCACTGCCATCCAGTGGTAGAGTGAGAGCGCTTTTGCTGCGGCGAGAGCAGTCAGGAGCAGTTTGTAGTGCTCTCGCCCGAGAAGCGGAGGAGGCGCAGTACGATGACAGTCACGTGACTTTTAAAGGTGTTTTGATTTTGCTTCAGCCGGCAATGGTAGCAACCACGTGTAGTTTCACAGCCCTGATGTTGGCTGTATTGGCGTCGATTCTACGGGTAGCGACGATGACGGCTACGAAGGGTACGCAGCTACGTTTGCGGGATGCGTCGTTTCACAAATGTACTATGTAACTGCGAATTATAGTTTAAAGGCGCACGGGTTACCGACACATTCAAGGCGCATTTTGCAGCTATCCAGCGAAGATTGCCGTGACTTCGAATGTTTTGATCACATTGTATAGACGTTTTCACAGGAGAGAAAAAACGCCGCCATGCTCGGCTGCGCGCGGGAGCGCAATGGCGGACGTCACAACATTGGCAGTGCATTTTAGGGCGGTCACGCCTGTTTAGCACTGTCCATAGAGGATTAGGCAGCTTTGTGATAGAAGGTCTATACCCACTCGTAACCCCATGAGCTGCTCTCCAGAAGCGTGCTGCACTCCATTGGCAGATCGAGTGGCTCTGCTCTCAGTGCTTTGGCCCCCACTCCTCACTGCACGACGCCCCTACTCCTGTTCTCTCAGTGGAATTCGCCGTAAGTGTAGTAGTTGTGTGCGCATTGCGGGCTTATGTGGCACGTCGACAACAATGGTGTTTACAGGGTAGCTTATGGCGTGACGTAACGTCAGCGCTCGTGTTAGAACACATGCTTCAGTATTATCAAAACCACTTTACGGTGCGATGACGCGAATACCATGCTCAATTCCGTTAGGGTGTTCCTCCGGAGTCGAGCAACACTTGAATATAGCTTGCTGAATCGCAGACATACAAATCTAATGTTTATTAGACTGCCATAAAAGCAGAGCCAACATTTGAACCAGAAACGTTAAAGGGACCGACAACTGATTTTTCTCGACCAATTTTATTACGGCGTGACAGAAAGCTCACCCTTCGTAGTGTTTGTAGCAGCAGTAGTTAATCCCAAACGCACGTAGTTATTTTACAAACAGTATTTTTCGATCTAGAAGGCTCTAAACACAGATGTACCTCTCCTGCAACAACGCTGATAATTGATAGCGATTCCGCCAGCCCTTCTCGCGATTTGTGAAAGCTGTCGTCGTTCTGCTTTTGCAGGAGTTCCTGTAACTATGCTTAGCCACCTTTATTTTGAGCTTTTATACTATTCTTGAAAATAACAAGCCCGTACAATGAGATGATCGTGGCATTATACAGCTTCCATGTTGCCAGTTTTCTTCACAAGTGGCGAAAAGGCAAGTCTAATAACATTTGATGATATCGACGATCATTGAGAAGCCACATAAGTGCTCCCAAACGAAGAACGATCGCATTAGCCTCGACTTCAACCACCTAGTTCATGTTTACGTGGAGCTACTGCGGGTTGTAGAAACACATGCGGATTATTTATACTTACAGGACAGACATACTGGATGCTCGCCCATGGTATCGAAAGGCACGACGCTGTGTTTGTGATTGAATGCGGCCATAATATTGTGCAAGAAGAAAGGGAAGGTAGAGAAAGTGTGCGGCGAGGCGTTGGTGCCTCTGTACGATGGAACAGCCGTAGGGACTCCGTGCATGCGTGCGTTTGTAATGGCGCGCGCGCGCGCCCAGCTACGTGACCTCAAGAGGGGAACCAATAGCGCGCGAGCAATCCTGACGGTGCGGCTGGCTCCCTCCTCGCTCTCTTTCTTTTCTCTCTCGCGTGCGCGGCGCCCCCAGCAATTCAAAATACGCGGCCCGGTACATCGGATTGTTCATGTTTTTGCCGCCAGAGGTGCCACAGGTCATTTTTCGCGACTTTTAATGAAGAAATAAAAATAGAAATCCATCTCTCAAGAAAAAAGAAACAGGGTTGGTTTGAGTCAATGCGACGGACCATCTTGCGATCAGTGGAGTCATCTCATTTCATGTTCTGTCAGTCTCTTTAACCTGACATGAGGGCTTTATCGTGGCAGTGCATATGTGGTGTTTATTGCTTAGTTATAAAATTAAATAGGTAGCACCACCACCACAACTAACGTTGCACCTACATTACGCCTGCACAGGGCGTTTTTGCAAATTGGTTTCTAAACCTGGCGTTGCTCTGTGGTAGAATACGTAACTGCGATGCGGAATGTTTGGGTTCAATTCGTTCTGGTATCCTAATTTTTAGTATTTGCATCCATCGGGTGAACGCTGCTG
>JALIZH010000668.1:0-13880 GCA_030522465.1 Rhipicephalus appendiculatus
ATACAGTTGAACCCACTTATAACAATTCTCAAATGCCGCGAAAATCTCATTGTTATAACCGGTAATTGCTATAAACGGGTTACACGAAAAAAAAAAAAAGCAAAATAGGGGGATGGCAGGCTGTGTAGAGAAAACTATAACATTGGATTTGTTAGACAACAGACAGTGAGAAGGATGACAACACTGCCAAGTTTTTCAGACATGTTTTGAAATTCGGATGCTTTCACGGGGCTGCCACAGGCACCATAGAGCCAATGTATGACAACGTTTGAAGTTTCAGACGCTGAAACTCTTTGAAATCTCAATTTTTGCTTAGATTGCATGTTCTGAGAGATGCCACCACCGCACCCGTGCCTTAGCGGATTTTAAAAGTCAGCTTTGCCGCAATGCCACAATCCTATGTAGTGAAGCATACCGCAAATCCGAAGGGGTGCTGGGGTACGTTTTGGTTGTGGCCAGGGGGTCCGCCTAGAGCTGTGCACGTGCTGAATTTTAGAGCCCGAGCCTGGCCCGGGGCCCGCTGACTGTGTCGAAGGCCCGCCCGAGCCCGATGCTAGAGAGCTGCGAGCCCGCCCTCCCGGCCTGGCCCGATGTACAGCGCGGCGCGGCCACTGTTAGATGCAACACTTGCATGCAGAGCATGTCTAGATTTCATTTTCTTGCATAAAAACAAGGGCTTAGATTTGCATAAGGCTACTGGTGGGTGACAGCTCAGACTCTTTCCGACAAACTAGTAAAGCGCACGTTCAATGTTTCCCCATCCACTTACAGTTAGGGGGCCAGCAATAAGAAAGGTGCTCATTCAAGTGTTGCATCAACAGTGGCTGCGACTACAAAAATAAATGCCTAGGCCCGGCCTGGCCCGCCATGACATTACGAAGGTTTGCTGCGGAGACAAGATGTTGTTTCTGATGATGTGGCATTTTATTCAACGATACAAAGTTGACTAGTCACTATATGCATTGATTACAAGTTGTCGTGTAAAAGTAAGCTGTCCAATGAAGTGAAGTGCAGCGCTCCTGTGTCACATACGCTGCCCAACTGAAGGTCCCTTCACTGCTCGCACTGGTAACCGGAATTGTCAATATATTGTTCGAAAGCATAGCAAGCTTGGAATATTTAGACCTTTTGTTCCTCCAGAAGCTTAGTACCTCAGATGTAAGATAGGGGATTATTCCGTGTATAGATAATCACAGAGCTCATCTTGTGTGTCTTTACCCTCTCTCCTTGTGGTTAAAGTGGCTAAAGGAAAGGAGAACCATGAAAGGGGGTGGGAGGCGATTGCGGAGAAGGCGCTACACGGTGGAAAATAGTTCCGGCACAACGTATAGATCTTGGGCTTGATTCGGGCTTGATTCGGGTTTCTCGTTGAGCACAGCCCACCTGACAAATATAAATGTAGCCTGAGCCCGGCCCAGGCTCGAGAAGACAAGACATCGGCCCACCCAAACCCAGCCCGCTGGCCGAGCTGGGCTCGGGCTTTCGGGCTGCCCGAAGCCCATGTACGCTTCTAGTTCCGCCGCTTGAATTTCTCTTCTTTCTTTTCAAGAATATTGCGTTCCATTACCTTTCGGCACAGACACCCAACAGCCGGAATTCATTGTTATAATTGATAATGCAGCATGCGGGCATTGTTGTAAGCGGGCTATTTCACCACAGAAAACATAGAGAACTTGACGGTGCAGCTGCTTCTCATGGTTATAAGCGATATATTGCTAAAACCGGTATCGTTGTAAGTGTGTTCGACTGTATAGTGTTCTGCTGAAATGGAACAGAGGTATTTAAGAATATCGGAGAGGTAGAGTTCATGGTGAGAGAAAGAGAGAGAAATCCTCATGGTTCTCGACACTGTTGTCGAGAACCCTGAGAAGAGTAGTGTAGCACCTCAAAATGCATTTAATACAGTTCTAATACAGTCGCCGACTGTTTATTCGGACTTGGCGGGAACCGCCGAAAAGTCCGAATAATCGAGAGTCCGAATAAAAGGATTCACCAGAAAAAAAGCACCTTTATTGGCCCAGTGGCCAGAAAAGCTTGTCAATGCGTGTCTGCACACAAGCACAATCACAGGCGACCAAGTCGGCCTGTATTTCAGCCAGTGTTTGGCCATAACTGCAGGTTGTAGCACTGCCATGGCCTGCGCTTCATCGGAGTCACTGTTCACGTAGGCTGATTCGGGGGACCCGACAGACGATCTCATCATCGCCCAACTCGGCGAAAACTCCCAAACAACATTGTATTGAGGTCGGCCGCCTTCGAATTTGCAAATAATTGTGGCCTTTTTTGCCATCCCCTATGTCTTGTGGTTGCCGCGTTTCTTCGTTAGTACCGACGGCGCGGATAGGATGGGTGGCGTCGCAGCCATTGCAGTAGATCAGGCCTAGCCGCAGAAACAACTGACAAACTTTCAAATGCCAAAAGGAAACGACGTCAGGCTAGTTTGTGCTGCAGCTGCTGCAGCGCTCATGATTCCGTCCTTCCTTTGTCCGTTTCGTATGCGCAACCATTTTGAACGTAACACCAAGCAGACTCCGAGCGTGGCTTGGCGTGGCTTGCGGTTTGGCTGTGGTAGCTATTCAATGGATACTCGGCTGGCTGAAGCCGAAAACGCCCATTACGAGTCGCCAAAACACATAGCCTTCGAGATCGGCAAGTGTAATATCTGCATTTTTATACTGGCATGATGTCCAGCCATACACAGTGCAACCTTTCAGTGCTGGCAACCTAGCGAAGATATTGTAGTAAACATCGCGGACAGCTGGTCATTGAGTTCAACGCCACTGTCGATCAGCCAGCCAGAGTCCGAAATATCGAACGGTGTGCCGTGGGATGTCCGAATTTTCGGTCGTGAGTCTACATTACTTCAATGGGACGAGTGGCGGTGCCGCGAGGCTGTCCGAATAAACGGGCATGTCCGAATTATCAGCGTCCGAATAAACGGTCAGCGATTGTATTGCTACCTTAAGAGCCACCATTCGTTTCGATATTGAGGAGGTGGTTTCACAGTGACATGTCAACACAGTCTGATATAAGTCTAAGTGACGCCTAGACATTGTGACATACAGTCTGAATAACACTTTTCTCGAGTGACTGGCCACTTCAGGTGCTGTTTTTCAGAAAATGCAGTCTGATTCCGTAATGATACCAAACATAGTCATTCTACATGTTAGGTCCTTGTGCTGTAGTTTAAGCATAAGTGGAAGCTTTTAGCTAACGCGAGGTGGCAGCTGCTGATGGTGCAGACATCCACAGCCACACACTCGACTGCTCTAGACCCTGCACTAGCAGAAGCTGTGTTGTCTGCTCTCAGTTGCATGTGGTGCATGCAAACGAGTGACTTGCTGTCCAGCAACTCTGGCAACGATTTCGACAACTGTGTTGACTAGTTGCGATAATGTCCATTGTGGTGGGGCTGGCTTGCAGATGCTGGATCACGAAAACTTGAAAATCAAACTGAAATATTTTACGCGTGTTTCCCGGCTCTGATGGGTAGAGAGTGTTAACATTATAAGTCAAGGAGATAAATCAGGTTCCTTTTGCGATGCTTCAAGATCGCGTAAGTACTTCTTTAAGATAGGCTGATAATAATGACGTCGACCGCATTGAAAATGTACGTCGCTGCTCTCCACCCCTAGAAGCTGAGGTATCACCTCGATTTAAGTAAGTATTGCCTTCAAGTGCAGAACGAAGTTTGCCATTCGTTTATGCTGTTTGTCTAAAATCACTACTGTTTGCCAACTTGTCTGCCCATTCGTTCTGCTTACTTTTATGTGAACTTGACCGCATCTACCAGGCTAGACACGTGGGAGTGTGAGCAGGAGAGCTGGACGCAGACGCGTCGCGTGCTGGACCACCACCGACAAAGGATAGCGGTGGACGGTCTGCCCACACAGTCGGGACCCAAGCGACGACGGAGGCGGCAGAGCAACGACAACCTGATTGGTGCGTGTAATGCCATGTTTAGTATTCTCTTTGTTTATATTCATCAAGGACTGGATCTTTTTGGAGGTCACCACATGTGGCAGCGGATCTCTCGGTGCAGTTTGAACTTAACACACTCTTTCAGCAGCCCATGTGTTACTGCAATGGAAAGAAACACGAACAGTGGAAAGTGCCACGTTCAGACTAGTTGAACTTCCACGTGCCTTGACTGTCACTGGGGAATCTTGTTTCAGCCAGCGTCACCGTCGTGCTATTATGTTGCTCTAGCCAGCACTATCGCACCATGGTGCAAAAGTGCTGGCTGGAGCAAGATAATAGCACGACGATAGCGCCTTGGCTTTTCCTCGCGAGCAGTTCTATCTAGCGTTGCACCAAAATTCTCAAGATGAAAAACCAGGGCACTAACGCCAACTGTGCAACAGCACAAGAATGCAGCGCAAAGAATGTTTCCGCTATTCCATATGTACATTCCGTTTTGCACAACTTGAAGAAAGTGGCGGAAAGGGTGGGAGTAAAGGTAGTGTTTACCGCACCTGACAAACTGGCAAAAATGTGTCGGGCAGTTAACGAAGAAAGCAAGACATCTGTGTGCACTAAGAAGCATCGCGACAGGTTTGTACAGTGCACCGAAAATGTGGTTTATGCAGTTCCTTTGTCTTGCGGCGCGTCGTACATAGGTCAAACAGGAAGATGCCTAAATGATAGATTAAAAGAGCAAAAATACAACACGACGAAAGTGGTATCAGGGCATCTGCGTATCCATTGTAGAGACTGCGGTTGCGTACCTCTATTTGAAACCACTGGCGTCATATATAAATCAGCTGACAAACAAGGGAGGTTGTTGAAGCCCTTTAGATAAAAAAAGCTCGGGGAATCTTGTGTCAGCATGCCATCTGTTATGCTTTCAGAGAAGGAGGCAGATTTTTTTCAGGAACCGTTTTGCACGTGCAGTAAGAGTGACCACGTGATGCACTGTAATATCTCTAGTAACCTTCTTTCTTCTGTTTGTTCGTGTGAAGGCAGTATTTATTCTGCGCAAATACTGAATAAAGTTTCAGTTGTTAGTGCGCCTTGTGTACGCGTCTTCCTCCTCGTCTGGTCTGTTGTTTTCGCTGACGCTGTTTTGCTGCTCATATAGAAGACAAGAATTGCCCCCCGGTGCATTGCTCTTTTAAATGGGTTCAACTGTGTAATAAGATCACGTGCACTCAAGTTTTGTTGACGTTGAGAATGTGGCTTTTGAATTGGGGGGCCGGTGTGGGTGTGCAGTCTAACGATTGATGTGCAGCAGTATCGGTTTGGGTATTGAAGCAGCCAGCATGTTCTCGTGGCAAAATTTCTGTGATACATTCGCCTCCCAAGCACCCATTATACTGTCAAGAGTTTGCCACTTTAGAGTCAAAAAGTACCGACTCGGTTTAAGAAGTGGAGGGAACGTGAAAGATAAGCAGCACTCTCCTGAGAACAAACGATTTAGTATTCAATGCAAATGATGGGCCTTAAAAGTCCTTCCACACTGCCCATAATTCTGTTCACGTCTGTCGATTCTTGCATTCTTGATTCTTGCGTGGCAAAAGGGCTCGCCTTCTTTTGCCATGCAACCACACACCCATAGAAACACACACACATGTTGTCAACACTCCGCATGTCTCATGCCCAGCCAGACACCTGTGTTGGCGTATCTTGCCCATGTGACCATGAACCTTGTAAAGCAGCACAGCCTGTGAGTGCGCAGTGCAAATGTTTAATGCATTGCAGAGACTCGTGGACAGGAGATGCAAATTGCATGTGCAGTCCTACTTGGAAGCTTTTATAAAAGATATTTGGAGCTGTCTGCAACAAAGACATTCCTTGTTGTGATACTTGAAATGCCACTGGCGTGAACGGAGCACGACTTTTTCATAACACACTGGCATTTAATGCAGTTGAGATCGCCGCGCCAAATTATCACACGATGACAAGCACACTACAAATCATTCGAGGTGGCGTGGCGAAGATGCAGGATTTTCAACGAACCAACCCAGGCAATTGAAGTGAAGCCGTTGCCAGGTGTCACCTCCACTCGGCACCACGATACACTGAGATCGTATATGTAGTCAATACTAGTGCACCATCACTCAGCGTTTCGGGGCCCGCTGAACGAGTGACAATATTGTCCATGTCTCAGGGTACTGAATGCCCCGTTGAGCCTTCGAATGCTGTTTGCCCTCTAAATAAAATAACTTCCACTTAACGTACGCAATTCATGCTTCACTAAAAGAACTTAAGCATACCAAGCTAGCCAGTGAAGGCCACATCTTGAACTTGAAATCTTATGTCTCTGCTGCTTAATTTTAAGAAAGTTACAAAAATGCATTTCAATACTTTTTTTTTTTTAGCGTCAAAGCTACACCCCTCTTGACGTCAACTCCAACCAAATGCATTGAATATGCATAACCTTTTTGTTATCTCGTTAAGAAATGATCCTTACTCACTGTGTGATAGTATGTGTAGTGTTGTGAATGCTTATCATTAAAATTGCGCCGTCTTCCCCTGCAAGTTGAACGGGTGTGTTTCCATTTGCAGAGTCAGTGTCAAATGTTCAGCTGATGCTGCTGTGTGGAGCTGACCTGTTGCAGTCGTTCCAAGTGCCGGGGCTCTGGGCCGATAAAGATGTGAGTCATCTTAGAGGTGTCCTGTGCATAGGTCAGCGAAAAATGTGCAGCTCACTCAGACTCACTCATGAAATCCATTTTGCCCTTAGGGCTCACTCGGACTCAAGCTCACCAGAACTATCCTCAACCGGACTCACTCGAACTCAAACTCACTACACTTTTCCTCAACTGGACTCACTCGGGCTCAAACTGAGCAGAATATTATTTACTCGAACTCACTCACTCAGACTGACGTCTCCATCCAAGTCTGAGTGAGCCTGAGTGAGTCGACTGATGAGCGAGTTTGCTGACCTATAGACCTGTGTAACATAGGCAGAACCTTCGAAGCTTACACAGCCTGTCGTGTGTATGTATTTGCCCATGTGTATGGGTACACATGCATGAACATGTTCAGTGTTCACAGATTGAACCAGGACAATTTAGGGCTAAGTAATGCACATACTTTTGTTTCCACCACCATCAGTACGGGTCATAACAGCGTAATTTCAGCTCGAACTGGTAGATTAGGGCCAACATTATCTTTGGAGACCAGATTCGTCGCAACATGACAGGGTTATCTTGAGCGATTGCGCGTTCCAGTCGTTATACCAAAAAAGTTTTAATCTTGCATTTCAATTTGTGAGTACTGTACAGCGCCGTCCACTGTTAGGGTGAACACGGCTCAGCGTAGCCGGGCTTTGCAGCGCCAGTGCAGCCGGCACGGCCGCGCATCGAGCGCAGCGGCGCATGCGCTCACTGACACACGGGAGATGCATTACGTCCTCTGCTACATAACTCGAGCGTGCCGTTCCGTAGTAGCCAAGCGCCGGTCATGCTTGTCTGTAGTACAGCAAGAGCGGCGCGCTTGTGTGCGCCTGCCCCGCTTCGATTCGATGCGAGGCCGCATCGGCCGCACTGGCGCTCCGCAGAGCTCTGCCATGCTGAGCCGTGTTCACCCTAAGAGTGGACGCCACTGTACATATAGAAAGCCATCAGCAACACGCCACATAACTACATTTTAGAGATGCAGCTTTGTAAATGTTTAGCTGGGTGCAGCACATTTTCTGGTGTGCCGCTTGCCTTTTGTCATTTCCTGCGTTAATGTTTTAGGGGCGAAGCTCCTTATGCCGTGGGTCGTGCGTCCCTTGTAGTTTGTAGTACGTAGTAGCCACCTGCGTAACCAGCAGCATCTCCCTGTGTGATGACGATGACGCTGCCATCACGGCACACCACATGGAATGTACCCACTATGCGTCATAACGATGACGCTGATGACGATGACAATCGCGATGCCATACAACACATGGCATCGCGATATGGTCTCACATGCATATCGTTTGACCACATGCAACCAACCACCATCACGTCTTTGATGATGTACCTCCGGAGCTTCGCCCACGCATCATCATTCACTCCGTGGATATGCCGTGACTTTTTTTTTTTCTTTCACTAAACGCGAGAAAACACTCTGTCTATTGTTACTTTATTGATTTGTGTGCTCATAGAATACTTTTTTAGGGGTGTGAGAATACAAAACTTTCAAGTGCAAAGCAAATTTGAATAATGAAAACCAAGTGCGAATCAAATTGAATATTTTTTGCATATTTTCTAATTGGAATAGTACAACTATAGTAACTTTCGTGACAAAAATTTTTTGTCACGGACCTTACATGAAAAAATATGTTTGTTGTACAGCAAATAATGTACAGAAAATTGATGCATTGTACGACAATATTGCTTTACAACACCGCATATGCAGTTATTTAATGTCACAAAAGATGGTATGTTCGGGAAGCAGTGACACCATTGGGAATGTCACCATTCCTACAGACAATGAAAAGAGCTGCTGACTTACACTAGATTAACACAACAGATTAACAAGATTAAAACATCACTATCACTGCTGTGTTAATCTTGTCATCACAGTTTAATCTTCTAAGCATGATTTATCAATTGGCAGGAGCTGTGACAACTGATTGACAAAACGTTCATTGCAGGTGCGTCTCAGGATAACCCAGAATAATGAGGGTTTTTCTTATTTTTGGACATTTGTTCTTAATTTTGCAGTGGTCATACATTAGTTTAGCTGGTGTTGTTTGGTATAATTTTGACATTTCATTGTGACATGCTTGGCCTCATACACTGCTATTTTCTGGTGACTAACTTGAATATGGGCACAACATTTCTAAAAGCGTATAGACCCCTTTCAAAATTGCAAGTGTGCTTCCCTGTGCTGCATATTTTCCTTCATCATGGCGGCACCTGTCATCCTTTAAGTGGAGAGGAGGCCCTAGTGGAACGTGCCATGGGTTTTCTATCATGCGGGTTTATATCAAGGGAGCCCAGTGAATGTTTTCCATGCCATAGGGCAAGTAAACTGCGCTTGAACACGCTGTTTGCAGTAAGTGACCAGCCGCCATTGGTAGGGAAAACTGCACTGCAGGAAAGCTAGCTTTACAATTATGCAAGGGGTCTATTAGTGGGGTGCTAGGTGCATTTGAAACTAATTTGCTTATTTGTGCATCATGTTTTGCGAAATTTAGCACAAGTATGGAATTGTTTTGTGGTTATTTTAACACTTCTTATGAAAGTTTGTGGCATTTGAATATTTTGAGTAGTGAAAGTGCCCTGCAAGTCAAATCGATCATTCGAAGTTTTGAATATTCACACCTTCCAAATGGTCCATTGTTAAAAGGAAACGCAGAGTGTTTTGCACTGTTATTGCTTACATCGGCAGTGTAGTGCTAACAGGTTGCCACACCTTCCTTTCACGCTGCTCTTCATTTGCCCCATCTGACATGAAGATAGAGCACATCCTGACTCAGTATGGCCTGGTGGTGGTGACCCGTCATGGCTACGATGTGCCTCGGATCATCTACGAGAATGACATCCTCTACCGGCACCGAGTGAGTGATTAATGGGTGCACTCTCATCAGTAACAGCTCTTGCACAAAAGCTGTATGGGATATCTAGGCACTTAAGCTTTAAGGGACACGAAAGAGAAGATGGGCAGATGAGATTAAGTTTGCAGGTATAACGTGGCAGCAGAAAGCACAGGACTGGGTTGATTGGCGGAACATAGGAGAGGGCTTTGCCCTGCAGTGGGCATAGTCAGGCTGATGATGAAAAAGAAAAACAGCTTTCCCTGTGTTAGTAAATTATTCTTTCGGGATAACAAAAACACCACACTTGCTGTGAAACGACGCTTGGCAAGTGAGAAAACACGCGAAAAGAAATTGCTAGTGGCGACGCCATCATGAAGTTTCTGCACCAGTTGCCGCTGTGTCATAGATTTTGACAGCATCTACTAGGGCCTACATAGTTCCTAATTGGTAAAAATTATGTGCATTGTTTTCTCTGGGGCTATAGACATAACATGGAAGTTTTGTCGTGCAAATGTCGCCAAAATACAAAAAATACATTTTGAAGTTCAAGACATCACACACGGAGATTTCGCTGCAATATTTAAAAGTCACCTGAACCGATTCGTTCTTTCACTTTAGGGCCTCTTTAAATAGATTGACCACTTGAAGCTGGCGTCCAGCAGTAAAATCTATTTGGTAGTGAAAATCTTGCTTAAGAGTTGTCTAGGTTTGCCAAACATGTGCAACACTCGATATGAACATTACATGTCCTACACAAGGCTTTTATTTCACCGTCGCAAGATATTCCGACAAAGCCATCATATCAAGCATTCTCCTTTTACAATTTCTTTTTGTATTGCAGTACGATACATTCACATGGCCAACACTGTGATGATTTCGTTTCTTTCAGCACCACATTCACGTGGTCACTGAGTGGATCACCAACGAGATCAGCTCCACGGCAGTCAGGTGAGCCCACTACTGGCCGGTCCAATGAAGGCCTGTACTATTCACAACTGACCAATTTCAAGGGTGCTTTCACATTTGTGTTACGGAACACGTTGTGTGATAACTCACCGGTGAGCAGGCATTGAATCAGCACATTTTGGAAGTGACATTTCCAAAAGGTGGTCCAACCAGAATGCTTCCTCAAACTGATACATTAATGTAGCTATCCCCTCTTCTTGATTCTGTGCCCAGTGCTCCCTTTCTCATGCCAAATCCATCAAATTGTGCTGAACAACATTTTCTGCACCATCCTGATAAAAGGCCGTGATTTTGGACCCAGGTTCACCAAAATTATTCATTCCACAAATGGTGTACAGCCGTAGTGGTAGGCAGCATGATGCATCTCCACTCTGAACATGTGTAACTTGTATGCCTAGCTGCTTAGAGTGCCGATTAAATCCCGAAAAAGTGTTCGAAAATTGCCAAATGTTTTTATGACATGACATGTTCAAAACAGAAAAATACTTGCAAAAACATTTTGCGGCAGATAACGTTTGTCACTTTTCGCACCGTCATGAAATACCACATACCTGGGGCATTTCAGCTGTATTCTGAAATAAATTTCGAACATGACAAAAATAATCAAACACAACACTAACATCCTCATCACTTGCGCTTTCATCATCTGAAGGAGAAAGATTTCTCGCGAGGAAGCCGCACTTATGAGGCCATGCTCGTTCATGATGCGCGGCAAACGCAGGGTGTGCATTTCGCCGTTTCATATGCAGACTCTCATTCAATAAGACTGGCAACCACTGAACCCGTGCTGCCATCTGTGCTTTAAATAGGAAAACACCATTTGAAGAGCTTAGCTCATCAAACGCCTATTGAAACATTGCTGTAAAGCCATGACGAGCACAAGTCGTTACTAGCAAAAAAGTGACTGCTCACGACGAGCTCAGGTCGTCAAAAGCGCTGAAGGGGTTCAGCAATGCACTTGTTTCACTGAAGCGGCTTTTAGTAATCATGATCATATTACCTCGCTGGCACTCAAGACGTCAGAGTTCTTTAGTGACGCCATGCAAGCGATGGTTGCCTTTCCTACTTACGGGCATCGAATACATTTTGCTGATGTTGCTTTTCGAGTGGCTTCATGGTTTTAATGAAAAGTAACTGCAGTAGCAACAAAGATTGAACCCACTTTCAGGCGGGCACTGATGCGTGGTGAAAGCGTCAAGTACCTCATTCAAGACTCTGTGATAGACTACATCCGACAGCACGGCCTGTACATGGAGTCAATCATGGATGAGTAAGTGCCTTTACTTTGCTTTTAATACAGTTGCCTTTAATAGGACACAGCAAGATTTAGAAATTTACATCCAATACGTATTGTAATGTCAGCTGTGTAATTCAATTTTCCAGATACAGTTAATGTGTTTCAGAGATGTAAAGATTAGAGGACTTTAGAATTTGAAAAGCTTTGTTGGGAAAGGGGACGCAGCATTTTATATTTGTTCTAGGAGGCTGGAAACACTGCTAAAGGGCCAGGGGTGTTATTCATATTTGATATTGATGCTCTGAACAATATGTGGAGATTTGCTCTTATTTTTTTTTCAAAGGAAACATTTTGTAGACCCTCATGTTCAGTTCACCTCCAACTTCTTAAACCTAGCACAGTAAATTCTCAGTGAACTGCTGCTTAAATGGAACTACTGCTTAAGTGGAACTGCTGCTTAAATGGAACAGCTGCCTCGATTATGATTGGTTTCGTTCTGCAATTCGACACCCCTGTTCCTCTCTCTGTAAATGGAACATATTTTCCTGATCCCTTCAGGTTCCGTTTAATGAGAGTTCACTGGGTATGCAGGTACTTGGTGACAGACTTTTTTTTTCAAATTTTTAAATGTGGAATCTGAAAAGTGCATAAAATCAATGCTCATTCATTTCAAAGGTTGTAAGGGAGACGTTGCTTTTCTCAGCCTGTGCTCATACGCTGATCATATCATAAATATATCATATCACTGATCATATCAGTGCCTGGAAAGTTTGTCTCCTTTGTGCTTCCTTTTTGCAAAAAGGTGCCTATCAGATATTTCAAAGTGGGTTAAGTTAAAAACGAACTTCGCGTGCATAACTTGCCTGTTTCCAACTAAGTGGACATCACCTGTGCTGGTACTAGATAGTGAAATAACCGTTTCACAGCTTCTCTGAATGGAGACAGCCATCATCTGTTAACACTAGTACAGAAAAACACGCCATCCAATACTGTGTGGCTATGTTTCACCTCAGTGCATCATTGTTTGTTGCATCATTGTTTTGTTGCATTGGAATAACTTTAGGACTGTAGATAAAGGTGATGTATATTTTGAATTTGTTGCGTGGAATTTTGTGCACACTGTATTGTCAATATCGTAGAATGTCATCTCAATAAAGCTGCGGCCCTACCAAGTAGCGAAGATATCAATTAAGAAGAAAAGCACAGTAGTTATTCCTTATTTCATCATGAATGTTGCAAGTCTGCGCAGCAGGGGTGTACTGCATGAGTGCACCCTGTTGCATTGCATATTGTTCAGTAGGTCATGGAAAGTGCAATTAAAAATAAACCGTGATAGTTATGGCTTGTTCATTGAATGCAGCGCCATGACTTATGCACGCCAGTGCAACAGGGTGTGCTCCTGATGCTGTTGCACCCTGATGCACACTGTTGAGTTCCACTTCCCAATTGCATGCCTTCTGGCAGGGACTGAATGTGGGGTGTAGTGTAAAGATCTGGCGAGATGCAAGATAACGCAAACCTCAGAACCCTTGTGCTGCATTATTGTTGTAGAGAAGCCACCTTCGTGGCTGTGTGAAAAACTCTTCTGGCAGGAGCTTTCTCAAGATATCTTTTGTCCCAAGTGCATCTGGGGATAAGCTCCAAGTAGATGCTAATAGATCATGCGCATCAGGAAGCTTGATGATGCATTGGTAATACTGCTCTCCTGTTGTCACAGGCAGGCAGTAGGGCCATGTTACTTTCTTTAATGTTTTGGCTGGGTGCCCTTTCTATGGCAGTCTTTAATTACTGTAGGATATTTGTCCCGGCCACGACAATGTTTCGTCTTTTCATGAATAGTGCTGTGAATGTGAAAAAGGCCACAGTGCTACCTACTTCCCACAGTGATGTCAGCAGCATGGCATTGTGGGATATCAAAGTGCCACCAACTCTTGAAGTAGCCCCATAACACCTTTTCAGGTAATCACAGAATGACCTCACTATTGGATTAGATTGCCTCGTGAATCTGCTGCTGTAAAATATTTTCAATCCGTCATGTATAAGCGGAGTTGCAAGTAGCTCGTTGTTGTCTCCGTTTGCTAGTGTGTTCTTCTTTTTGTCCCAACAAAGCGTGCTAGAATCTACTGAGGAGGGAATGGTAAGGGGGAAAGTTGTTGTGTAGTTGGTTCCATGTCCTGCTTAGTTGGCCAAGGGGAGGGGGCAGCAATTTTTGGCTCA
>JALIZH010000669.1:0-17747 GCA_030522465.1 Rhipicephalus appendiculatus
TGTACATTAAATTGGCATAGATTTACTTCCCTGTCTTGTACATCCACAAGAAAGGTCAACAGCGCAAAAAAAAAAAAATGAAAGCCGTGCCTCCGACCTACGCGCACATGTTGCAGTCAATCAAATGACGGTCTGTCTCATACAGCACTGCCCTTATCCAGCTCTTCACTCGATTATTCTGCCTATTCGTCCACGTGGAGGAATCAGCGCGACATCCCTGTCAGCGAAGCCGTTGCCTACAGCCGGGCCATCGAGACGAGTTACAAGCACTGGTGACTCCGTGACAGCGTTATAACGGGTGTACTTTCAAAACATTCGAAAGACTTCGATTCACCTATATCAGTACCATGTAGTTCTGCCTGTAGGGCGTCATAAAATCCCAGTCCAATTGTATAGCCAAGGCGCTGATTGTCAGCCACAGAGCACATTCTCATTTGACCGAATTAGTGGATTCATGTATCAACATCATTCGCTTGTTATGCCTCAGTTGAATATTTCTTAGAAACTAGCTCATTTTGTCAGATGGTGATAGCACCAGCTCATTTGTCCAAGAAGGCGTCTCACTTATTTGTCAGCTGGAATGTGAATGTTTCCCAGAAAATTTAGGAGATGTCTAACCTGCTTTCCCATTATCATATACTGGTCATGGGAAAGCAGGTTAGGACTGTGCTTCCAGAAATGTGTTAGGTCAAGTTGCTTTCCAACCATTTTTTGTTTACAGTGGAAACATCATTGGCACATCCATGTACAAGCGAGGAGCCCCTTGCAGCGCATGCGAAGATGGAACTAGCTGTGATTCTGCCAGTGGTCTCTGCGTAAGTTGAACTCTAACAATGGAACACAACTTATAGGTAGAAGTTTGTGCTTGTTGGCTGAAAATTGGAGGGAACACATACGAAAAGAAGACGGGGAGCCGCTTATTATCTGCCGGGAATGTGAACGCCCCGATTTCAGCTGTTGCGGAAAGCTTCCTAAGCAAATGAAAGGTGGTGAAAATGACCGTGTCACAAGTGCGTGTGTTGAAAGGCAAAATCTTGCAGCATTTTCGTACCAGGGCAGCGTGCTGGTATTAAGGTAGCGTTTTCCCCGCCGGAAAAATTTGTCGAATATTTGCAAACTTGCTTTAAGTGGCAGGTGTAATGGCAGTTGAAACACATAAAACAAATTGTGGCTTGTACCACTGGCTTGGAATACCTGATTCCTCGGTCTTGTGGGAAGAAATAAACAGGACAGACGCGCACGTGCCTGCGTGACCGCCTAAGAGAGCACCATAACAGTGCCTAGAATACGGCCCAAGCCACTAGGGCATCCATTGCCGTGATTGCGATTGCGCATCCTTCATTAAAAAAAATCGAGGCGCTGGTTAAGCATAACTCACAGTTGACACGCGAAATCATTGACGCAGACTTCATCAGAAAGTTCGATAGCATGTGCGCAAGTACTCCTTCGATAGCACTTTCATCTCGTGAAATATCATATCTAAACAAGTCTTGAATGACTGACCATTGCGTGTAGTGTTGCTTGTACTATGTACAAGATAGAGTAAAAATTATTCGCATTTTCGCCTTACGGCTTCTTGCCACTAGGGATCACAGCCACGAAATATTGCATCCATATCGTTACTCTTATCACATGGCCACAGATGTCGCATTGTGTTTCGTTAATTTTAAGCCGTATTCCATCACGTCAAAAAGTAAAAATAAAAGTAGGAACAACACTCTAGATCTTGGCAGCCCTTCCTCTCATTCCCCGTTTCTCTGGCTACCACTCATTCTTTTTATTTCTTAACAGGAAATGAGAGGCGAAATAAATTTTTTTCAGTGCAAAAGTAAGTGTGTGTGCGCAACACATTATTCGATCATGTATTAATTTTGCTGCTGATTCTTTTTGATAACACTGATAAGCTTTGTCAAGAGAAGTGTTTCATCATCAGAGGCAGTTCCAAATATGGTGGACACTTCAAATGTTATCGCATGATCTGGTGATGCAGAACGAGAAGTGAAGGTTAGAACTCGAATATAATACTCAACCTCAATATGGGTGTCTAAAATTAATGCTTTTAGGGGAACGAAGTGGAGAAAAGCTCTATCCCACTGCGCCATTGATGTAGTGGTGTGCATTACAATAGAATTTCAACCGTTCAACAACGTGAAACATTTGCGCACTTGAGCTTGCTGGGTTCATGATCGTGGAACTACGACGTCAAGTGTTCGCGGTCATTAACGGAGACTTCTTCACCGTTTCCTTGCGCGCAAGTGACGCCAGTCTCCTTGCTGTATGTAGTGAGCTAATGCCTGCTGCCCTCGATACGGTTAATAAAACTGAGAACCTAACCTCGTGCCGTTGTCTAACAGAGTGCAATAGCATTACGACTTCAAATTTTGGGTGACAATGTGTCTTTTTATTTTCAGCGCTGCCCTAACGTATCAGACACCTTAGAACGGAAAAGCGTCCGCTCAGAAATTTCCACATGGGATATCGCATGCAAACGGCAATGACCGCGTTAAAGGAAGTACTTGACAAATAATGCTGCCTCCAGAAACATCTGGAACTTTTAGCGTAGTTCCCCGTTTTGAATTGACGGCCTGGTAGCTTAATCACGAAAATATCCAAATAGCGTTTTGTTGTGTATCCTAGGACAGAAGCATCTTCACCCATCATAGCTTGGTTCTGCTTTCTGGTTTCTTGATTATTTCAATTGATTGTATAATAGTAGCACGACCTAAAAGACCACTTGGATTGATTGAGGGTTGAATTTACACATAGCGGGCATGCGAATTCTTTATGCAGCACAAGCCTGGCGAGTCGGACGGCATCGGGGAATCGGACAGTGGTGGCGGCAACAGTATTTTATGGACGATACTGGCGGTCGGCCTCCTCGGCTTACTAGCGGCCACAGCTGCTGGCATTGCATTTTTTTACATGCGCTCTAGAACTGCCGCTGAAGCTGAACCCGAGTGAGAGACTTGCGGCCTGAAATAGCTGCTGCAAGATCTAAGAACTTAGTGAGCCAAGTTATACACCTATAATTGCGCGTATTAGCGACTACACTTGTATTTCGGCATCTATTAAAGTTATTAATGAGCACAGTGGCCATAATTGTCAAACGCCTCTAAATCAACGCAGTTCTGCTGTCCGGCTAGTATGCGGTCGGCTAGTAGTCCGGCTAGTTATGTGACTTGAGGCCATGCAACTTGAATACCCTGACTACACGCATAGAGTCAGTTCAGTACCACGATACTTTTGACGGACTTTTATTACCTATTTTTCGTCACTTGTGTTCACGCAGTCGCCGTCTTGTTCTCGCGATGTAGAGTCAGGTCTCGCCGAATCTACATTTTTTTTTTTACTTATGGTGCACATAACACTTCTATTAATAGGAATAACTCCCAACATGCCGGCGCTTTTTTAAGGAGGAGGAAAGGAGACAAGCGGAAGGACAGGGAGGTTAGCCAGTTCTTGGACCGGCTGGCTACCCTGTGCTGGGGAAGGGGGTAAGGGGAGTAAAAGATGATAGAAAAGAGATGTTACTAGAAAAAAAGAAAGAAAGAAAAAAGACAGGAAGAGAATGAAAAATAAAGGAAGAAAGAGTCTTAAAGTCTGTCGCTCAGACCAGTTGCACGCAAAAAACGTAACAATGCTTTCAAAGCTTTCTGGGCTGAGGACGGACTTGACCAGGGACCCAGAATTCTTTCTTCCGACAAAGGGCGATCATCCAGTCTATCTAGTGCTTCTGTAAGTTCTCGTCTTGGCGCATTGAAACGGGTGCACTCACAAAGAAGATGGGCGATCGTTTCTTCACAGCTGCAGTTATTGCACGTAGAGGTGCTGGCCATACCAATAAGAAAGGAGTATGCATTTGTGAAGGCCACGCCAAGCCACAGGCGGCACAGAAGAGTCTCTTCAGCTCGAGATATTCCCGACGGAAGACGAAGCTTGAGATCGGGATCCAAGTGATGTAGCCGAGCATTTGTAAACTCCGTAGAGTTCCACTGTGCCAGTGTGAGGTCACGTGCCAGCGAACGAAGCCTTGTGGCTGCATCGGTTCTTGTGAACGGTATGGCTATGGATGTGGATTGGGTAGCATCATGTGCTGATCGAGCGGCCTCGTCTGCGCGGTCGTTGCCATATATACCACAATGACCTGGTATCCACTGGTATGCAATGCTGTGTTGGTTCTCGATTGCATGGTGATGAAGAAGCCTTATGTCAGCTGCTAACTGCTCATTAGGTCCATGACGAAGGGGTGACATTAGGCATTGAAGAGCTGCCTTGGAGTCCGAAAAGATAGACCACGCTTGCGAAGGTTTTTCTACGATAAACTCTAGCGCTGCACGGATGGCGGCGAGTTCTGCAGCCGTCGATGACGTCAAATGCGATGTCTTGAATTTGATTGTGACAGACTTGTCAGGAATAACTACCGCCCCTGATGAGCTTGCTGATGAAACAGATCCATCCGTGTAAATGTGAAGGCGCCCGCTGTGCTTCTCCTGCAGGAACAGTAGTGTAGCCTGTTTCAGGGCTAGATGCGATGTCTGCTTCTTCTTTTGGATGCCAGGAATGGTTAGAAGGGCTTTGAGAGGGTGTAGGCACCACAATGGTAACGGTGGCCGTGCTGCATGCGTGAAGTGCGATGGAAGCAGTGCGCGATGCAAAGCTACAGTGCCGCTGAACGCTGAGTGGGGTCTAGAAGTGTGAAGTGAGGCGAGGTGATGCGATGGAATTCGAGCGAAATGCCTAATGTGCATTCTCAAAGCGTCGACGCGGATGTATGTTGTGATTGGATAATCACGCGCGATGACAACTGTCGCTGCTGTAGATGCACATCTCGGAAGGCCGAGGCATATTCGCAGTGCTTGGGCTTGAAGCGACTGGAGGACACGTATGTTTGTTCTTCGGGTCCCGCAAAGCACATGTAAGCTGTAGCGCATAAAACCGAGGAACAGAACAGTGTAAAGTTGCAGCATCGCTCGCACAGATGCACCCCACGATTTTCCAGCAAGAAACTTTAGTACGTGGGTGATCATAGTGAGTTTCGTTTTCATGCAGGCGATGTGAGGGCTCCAGGAGAGGTCGCGATCAATTATGACTCCCAGAAAGCGATGGGTCTTCTCGTAGCTAATCGTGTGTCCGTTGATTTTAATGACATACGGGCTCATCGCCTTATGCGTGAAGGCAACAAGTGAGCACTTCTCTGATGACAGCTCTAGCCCCCCGTCCTTGAAGGTACTTTGTCGTCAGTGTAGCCGCTCTCTGAAGCCTGGCACGGACATGGACGCGTGTCACTCCTGACGCCCAGATGCAGATGTCATCTGCATATATTGATAGATGGACTGATCGTGGGAGTGCGTCAACCAGGCCGAGGAGCGCTAGGTTAAAAAGTGTGGGGCTAAGAACTCCACCTTGAGGCACACCCCGACTGATACAATGATGCGTTGTTGTGGCATCCTCAGTCTGTACAAAGAAGGTTCTGCCCCTCAAATAGCTGTCAATCCATTGGTATACACGACCACCCAATCCAACATTTTCTAAGACATCCAGAATGGCTTCATGTGATACGTTGTCGTATGCGCCTTTCACGTCCAAAAACAACGCCGCAGATAGTCGTTTCAGGCTTTTTTGATGTTGCACAGACGAAACCAGGTCAATGACGTTATCTATAGACGACCGCCCACGCCGAAAGCCGGTCATAGCGTCAGGGTATATTCCATAGTGCTCCATGTACCACTCTAGGCGTGTCAATATCATCCTCTCCATCACTTTCCCGAAACAACTGGCAAGTGCGATGGGGCGATAGGAGGTCAGTGTCAGAGGAGATTTACCTGGCTTGAGGACCGGGACAAGGCGGCTGGATTTCCATGAGGGAGGGACCAATCCGCTGCTCCACGATTCGTTGTACACGGATAGAAGGGCCCGTCGAGCAGCTTGACCGAGGTTGCAAAGAGCCATGTACGTGATCCCATCAGGACCAGGTGATGAAGATCGATTGCATGTTGTCAAGGCTGCCTGGAGCTCCTCGAGGGAGAAGAGGTTGTCCATTCTCGAATCTCTTGAGATTGGTGCGTTTCCTATGTGTCGCGTGGTAGACGTGGAGCCCTGACCGGCAACTTTCACGCAAAATTCTTCTGCTACTTCAATTTCGGGGCGGCCTTGGTGGAGGGCGAGACACTTGAAGGGGCGAAGTTGATGCGGCGATGTTCGTAAGCCGCGAACAATCCTCCATATTTGCGTTAAAGGCTTGTGGGGATCAAGCGACTCGCACAAAGATTTCCACCGAAAAGACTGAAGTGATTTGATTCGCCGCTGAATCTTCTTCTGCAGACGTCTTGCCTCTCTCAAGTCGTAAATGGACTTAGTACGCCTATATCGTCGTTCGGCACGGCGACGGATCGCTCTGAGCCGCTCCAACTCCGCTTCATACTCGCAAAATTTTGATGTTGGTTCAAAATTATAAGTAGCTGCTTGAGCTGCATCTCTGATCATACCCTCGAGGGTGTCAAGAGGAGGCGCTTCATTTTCCTGACACCTCTCTTCTGTCATTGACCTGAACTTTGACCAATCGATGCGAGTCGAAGCGTTGCAGTTTATTGATTTGCTCAGGCCCTTGATTTTTAAATAGGTGGGTATGTGGTCACTTCCGTGAGTTTCATAATCTGCAAACCACTGCACCTTATCACCTAGGCTTCGTGACACAAACGTCAAGTCGAGGCAGCTGCTGTATGTCGATCCCCGTAAAAACGTAGGACTGCCGTCGTTTGCACAGAGCAGCTGCTGATCCGACATAAAGGAGAAGACTTGCCTTCCGCGACGATCTATCTTCTGACCTCCCCATAGTGGGTGGTGAGCGTTGAAATCACCGGTGATGATCCATGGTCCAGGTGTAGCTGCCAAAAGTGCACTTAGTCTTGCAGAGTCAAAAGGGCTTGAAGGTGATATATACGCACCTACTAGCGTGAAAGTGAGGTCCCTACGTTTTACTGTCAAGCAGACGTACTGGTTGTTATCGTCAGGTGTTACAGAGTGCTCGATATAGGTAAGCTCGCACTTGATATATACGATGACTTTACTCTGCTCGTTGCAGGTAGCAGACTTGAATGCTTCGTAGCTGGATAACCGTATCGCATTGTGAAGGCGTGGCTCGCAAATAACAATAATAGGAAATTGGTTCTTGAACACAAATGGTCGAATATCAGAAATGCGGGGTTTAATCGTGCATTCCATTGGAAAATCGATGCTCCTTTGAGTTCTTTACAAAAGGTTTGCAGAGGAGGAGCCATGGTGCTTCTCCAGACTTGATAACACCGGGTTCAGTGCGTCCAATATCTGAAGTGCACTCTTAGCAGCCGCAGTGGGAATGCTAGTGAGGAGCGCACGAATGGTATTCATGAGGGCCTTCACCATGGCTACGACTTCCTTATCTCGACTATCTCCGCTCTCTCGTTCCAAAGTGATTGTAGACGAGCGACGCTGTGGCTCAGATGGCGGGTCTGTCGTTGGCAGCGCTGGCCATGCGTCAGGTGGGCCAATGATGCTCGTACTTTGCTTGGATTGTTTGTTGCTGGCGTTGCTGGACGCTTGGGGTAGTGTGTGGGTGATTATTTGAAGAGGTGCAGTCCTAGCTTCGGCAGCGGGCTTCCTCGAGGTCCTCCGGTGACGAGAACGCCGGCGTCGCACTTTGGCAGCAGCCTCCCTGTGGGTTGAGCCGTCCCGGACCATTTGCCTCAACACTTGCATCTCCTTTTTCATGCTTGGGCAATCTTTCGACGATGCATCGTGAGGGCCGTGACAATTGCCACACTTACGAAGTTCTGCATGGCAAGAGTCTGCACTGTGCGACTCTGAGCATCGCGAGCACACGGCACGGTTTGTACAAACAGCACTGACGTGTCCCATCTTAAAACAGTTCCGGCATTGAAGTGGCCTCGGTACAAAGGGTCGCACTGCGTGTCGAAAATGGTCGACTTTGACTTGCGATGGAAGGCTGTCTCCTTTGAACACGAGTTTTACACAGCGTGAGTTACCACGACGACGGGCCTGCAGTAAGATGAGTTCTTCTGTCACCGGTTTGATGAGAGCCGGGAAGTCACTTTCGCTAATGGAAATGTCGACATCATAAATAACACCTGCAGTAGAGTCGCGGCCATCAGGTATGTAGGAACGAACGTTGATGTCCTCCAACACGTTTACGTTGCTCAAAACATCCAGTGCGCTTCGTTGAGTGACGTCTATGGCGAGGACATTCTTACGGCCATTGATTCGCACATCCACAATTTGTCCTGGGGCGAGGGCCTCAAGAGACCTAGACGTGGCTTGACGATTGAGCCGGTTAAGACTATCAGCAGCTGCCACCGGCACAAACAGAATCGTGTGGACCGGAGGCTCTCGCGTTGTCGTGGTATTCTTACTTGTTGAGGGAGAGGCCATCAGTAGTCTTCTTTTTGCTTTACGTCTTGTCACAGGCACGAAGTCTCCCTCGTCTGAGCTTTCGTCGCTGGCCGTAGAGTAAATCAGCGTGTCCTCGCTGTCGGCATCACTCGGGTGGCCGGCGCGCTTTCTCGGAGCAGCTGCGGTCGAAGTGCACGGTTTGGGTTGGAGCCCAGGTGAATCCACGTCCATCTCCGCAGTCACGGAAACAGTATTTTCCACAAATGCCACAGAAAAACTTGAAAAGATCGCAGATACTGACAGCAGTGTTCTACACGCGAATCAGGCGGAAGAAACAAACGGAAATGCAGCAAGGCTGGCAGTTTGTAGACCGGAAAAAGTGTCCAACGTTTTCTACTAAAGTAGGAGCCTAAACAGTTTTGTATTGACGCTCACTGGTTCCATGTTACCCGGCCATGACTGTCTCACAATATAATTTAATCGCAAAAAGGGATATAAATAGCCCATTATAATTTCGACAGTGTGGCTAGCATCTTTCTTGTTACACGCAATCCCTTTCTACAGTAAGCTGTATTTTACTCCGCATGTCGGTGTGTCCATTATCATTTTTTGTTAAATACCATAGTTGGTCACAAAAGTTGTAGTCAAGATTTCTGGTAAAATATACGCGTTGTTTTATCAAGATCTGATCGGATCAACAGTAGTAGCTCTCTGTGATGTCGATTATGAGGTATATCTGAGTACATTCGCCGAGTTCTTTGAAAAGAGTCTTAGCGGCTTCACCCATGTAAATAGTTCAAATTTGTTTTACTTGCCTTATTCTTTAGGAGGTTGCACATATTATCAATACATATTGTGTGTCGTCCCTACGCATACGAACAGGCCTCACATAATGTGCGAACTTACAGATACAGGCATTTTGCGTAGAAGCGTCGTACATTATGAGTGGAAGGATCAGTTCAAGTGCGTTAGGAATACCCTAGCATAAAATAACTACGTATGTATGAAGGAGCTGAATCACATCTACAAGATATTTTGAGCTTATCAGTGCACATTCATGACATTGAAGAAGAAATATGTTAACATGCATGCGGATCTTACGTTACTTTAATAAATGGGCTTGTGTGGAAGATGCTTCCCACCTTAGTGATAGACAGTGGACAACATGGAGTTGTTTCAGATGCATATTCAACGATTAGGCTTTCTGATTCGCAATTCTTTATTCGTATTGTGCAGTCAAGTAAACAAACACTCTATTCAGTACCCTTGTGGATGAATTTACCCTTAGTATGACCAACGAGTTGGCGACCAACAGTAGCATGCTCGCCTTTTCTTGTGTAGATGCAACATGCCTTTAGTCCAGAGCAGGTGACATTCCTTTTTATACTCCCACCGCAAACTGCTTGGCATGTCCCTCCAAGAGTGGAGCAGAATGGCATTTTTGCTAGATTGTAGAGAATTCATTGTTAGTACGAAGATAAGCAGTTGTTAAGTTGTTGAGACAACTACTTGTAAGCCGCGCATATAATTGCGCCGCTTGTGTGGCTTTACATAGTGTGGCTTTAAAAGGCCCCTAAACAACCTCTGCGAGTACAAAGAATGAGCACATTATTCCCTCCCGGCGTTTCCTGTCTTTGCGGCACAATTCGCGACACCAGCAGTTAGTCACGTGACGTCAGGATGAAATAAGCTCTCGATTGGTTGATTTACCAGAAATATGTTGTATGTCTCCTACCCTGCTTTGTCGTGCAGTCGCATGTCCATTCTGCCTTGTCTCGAATGACTACCGTGCGTGATCAACTGATTTCACTTCGTTTTCTGCGTTTGCGACTGCGCAAGCGGAGATAGCAGAGTCTAGTCGAAAAGCGCGAAATCCTGACAGGCTCCACGCTTATAGTGCTGACATTCCAGGTGTTTATGAAGAAATAAGTGGCGACGACAAGAGCTTGTAGGAAGGGTAGGGAAGGCGAGAAACAAACTACTGTCTCGCCTTTGATGTGATTTGGAGGCCCTTTAAATGTAGTGATGAAGCAAATGGGTTATATATTGTTAGTACACACTTGCTAATTCCTTCCAATTACCATTTCATGGTAATTTTGTAACAACGCGAAAGGTACCTTAGTGCACAATAACGCGAATTCTTGTTGAAGATGGCGCTTTGAGGCTGGAGGGCAATGCCGTGCCACAGTGGCGTCGTACATCCAGGACCTGCTAAAAGTTAGCCGGAAACCCGTCGCTCTTTACCTTCGCCTAACGGTCCTCATAGAAGAATATATATTGCCGTTTACCGGAAATTCAGTTCAGCGCAACACTTGCATCGCGGGGTAGTTTGCGAACATTTCAGTAGCAACGGTAATGAATGCGAGAACAAGGCTAATACCTTTATAGGAAGTAGAGTGTACTAGAACAGGGAAGTGCCCAGAACGGCCGCAGCACCAATGTACAGAAAGTGAAGCCCAAACAGGGTCAAATCGCTTGGGGCGCTGCCATCGGTAGTCTGGAATCTGTCGCCGTTTCAAGCCTTGCGCGCGGCTTCACCAAAGGGGTGCAGAGGTAGAAATCCCGCTTCCCACTCGAAAGAACTGGGTTTGAATCGCAGCTGTAGAAATGAGTTTTTATTTTTTAGTGTAACTTGTTATAGTTGTATTGTTTTTCTTTGTTTCTTAAAAGTAGCGTCAGTTGGTACGTATTGCAACAAAAAGTAACCTATAGGTGAAGTAAATCAGAAGAAATATGACAGTGAGCCCGATGATTACATGCGCCGCCGCCACACGGCATTCAACAAAAACGTAAAGTGTGGCCTCCGAGATTTGTAGTGTTCGCAAAGATCTCGGAGCCGTATTTTACGGTTTTCTTGAATGCCATGTGGTGTAGCTTCAAATAATTACGCTCACTGTAAAATTTATTCTATTTTACTTCACATTTCAAGTTACTTTTTCGTAGCAATTGGTAGCAACTGAGGCAAATAATAATAAATTACAGCGAGAAACGAGAAAATAACTGCGCTTGTCCTGTGTAGTTATCCTCATTTTGTCTCTCGTTCTTTTCCGCACTGTTATTTATTATTTGCATCCAGTTAAGTAGCCCAGCTTGCCAGTTTTGAACTGAAGCTTTGTTTTAAGAAAAAAAAATAAAAACAATGTAGCTATAAGAATTAATGAGCACAAACAGAAAATAATACCTATAGAAAAGGGGATGCTATTAGTAGTACATGTTTAAATGCACATGGAGAGTGAGAGAGAGACATTTTATTAGAAAAACAGATTTTTGCCGGCGTCTATATAGCGCTGACATGCTACTCCGATAGGGATGGGGAATGGGACTAAGACATTTCAGAAGAGAGGGAAGAAAATAATGAGAAAAAAGAAAATAAACAAATAAGAACGGTGCATGTGAACCTGATAAAAGTATTTACAATTAGAGTGTCAGGTAAGTTAAGATTTTCCTATGTGACTTATTCGATCATTAGAGCCTTTCGACAAGGCCAATTTCGGACAGGTAATTGACTAATGATTCTACAACCCGACGCTATTTTGAATGTCGGGGCACTGGGCCTAATATGTTCGCCCAACGTTAAGTGGTCGTGGTAAATCATGTCCATTTGTCGTTCAAGCAATTCTCTCTCGTCGCGGTACGCGGGGCATTTAAGTAGTATGTGCTCCACTGTTTCTATGCTGCCACAGTTATCACAACAGGGACTTGTGGTAAGCCCAATGTGGTACAAATAACTGTTCGTGTATGCCACCTTCAGTCGAAGACGATGATATAGTGTCTCTAGGTGACGAGGGAGTGGATGGGAAATTTTCGCTCTCACTTCTGGGTCAACACAATACAGAAAGTTATCTTTGCGAAACGGCAAATTCCAAACGTGGTCTTTTTCCTGATGGGCATATCTGTTAGCGATGTTCGAAGCGTCGGCTTTGGTAAAAAATATTCTTCTCAAATTCCGGTATTGGAGTCCATTTCGGGCAGCTTCATCCGCTTTTTCGTTTACCAAAATTCCAGCGTGGCCAGGTATCCACTGGAACGTAATGCTATGTGCAGCAATCTTAGCCCTGTGATGAAGATATGCGATATCAGACGCTACCTGTTGGTGATCACCACGCTTAAGCCTGTTCCACATACTTTGTAGGGCTGCTTTAGAATCTGTAAATATTGCACATCTTTTTGGTGCATGCTGTTGTAGTATAACCAAAAGGGCTTCCCGAATTCCATATAACTCCGCTGACGTAGAGGATGTCGCTCTCTCTAGGCCAAACGCGAGGGATTTTCCTGTAGAAGGCACGAAAACTCCGTACGATGATCGACACTGGGTTGTAGAGCCATCTGTGAATATATGCGTTTCGTCAGCGTATTATTCGTAGTTATCTGATGAGTTGCTGCTTGGGGCATTTTCCTTTTTGTGCCGATTCCGGGCATATATGTCACAATTTTTAGGGGTGAAGAGTGTACAGGTACTTTGGCATACTAGGTACTTTGGCAGATGTACTTTAGCATAATAGGTGACGCCTGAGCAGGGATCGAAATACGTGCGCTTATGCTTCCAACGGCCTGCCCGAAGCTAGATGTAGGACTGGCTTTAGAGATATTCCTTAGAAAGTGGGTGTTGGTGTGAATAACGTGCCTGAGGTGAATCCGAAGTGTCTCCTGCGCAGATATCACTTCAAGAGGCAGGCATCTGGTTTCTGCTACAGTTCCTGCTCGAGACGACCCCTTTGGAAGGCCAAGACATTTCGAAGACTGTTGTTACGTGCTGCATCAAGTTTTCTCTTGCTTGTGTAGGATATATTAAGGCGAAAGCTTTAATGTCTCATGCTCACGTCCGTCCGGTGTCCGTCCGGCGTCCGTCCGGCGTCCGTCCGTCCTTCCGTTTGGTGTCCGTCCATCCGTCCGTCCGTCCGTGTGTCCGTCCATCTGTCCTTCCACCCGTCATTCCGTCCGTCCGTCCGATTGTCCGTCCGTCCGCCCGTCATTCCTTCCGTCCGTCCGTCCATCCATCCATCCATCCATCCGTCCGTCCGTCCGTCCGTCTGTCCGTCCATCCGTCCGTGTGTCCGTCCGGTGTCCGTCTGTCCGTCCGTCCCTCTGTCCGTCCGTTCGTCTGTCCCTCTGTCCATCCGTCCGCCCGTCCGTCTCTCCGTCCGTCCGTCTCTCCGCGCTCTGGCACGGAGCCAGGTGGCCGCCGGGATGCGCAAACGGACGCCGGTCGCGTCGGACTGTACAGCGCTCGCACTTTGCTCGCGTAGCGTTGCTGTGCCCAGCGTTTGCAATCATTCTGACCGACGCCGTCTCAATGGACACAGGCGTTCACGGAATACACTTTCGAATTTACAAAGGGTCCGTCAATTTAAGCGCTGGAACGCGGATGGCGTTTGCACGACGCACAAAGCGCGAGAAAATACTAACGCATGCGAACGGAGGAACATTAGCCTCGCGTCTCGCTGCGATTCGCGGTAAAAAATTTAAAAAAAAACACGCACACATTCGGTTTGTGTGTTATCCCACTGAGAGTGTAAAAGCTGGAATATACAAAGTGTCCTTCATTTTTTTATGCAGGATGGGCAGGTAATAGCGCAATGTCCCGTCGACGTAAGCTTTATGGAGGAGTATTATTGGTCGGCAGTTGCTGCCCCACTGTGATTCAGCTTAAAATTGGAATAAGCGCGACGCCGATGAAATCTTCTCGCTGAGTTTCTTCACTTGAGGAGACCATGTAAGATTCCTTTCAATGGTCACTCCAAGGAACCTTTGTGTCTTGAGGTATGGAAGGGCGCGACCACCCAACACTAGTGGGTATTTTTCCATTCTCCTTCTCGAGAAAGGCATATTTGCCAGCGCTCTCTGGAGACTTTGTTGGGTGTTTCTGCGGGAACGCGCCGCACTCCAAATACAGATATTTCCGCATACAGTGTGATGCTGACGCCACGGAGCAGGTTTCTTTTCAGATGGATAAGAACAAGATTAAATAATACAGGGCTTAATACAGCTCCTTGCGGGACTCCCTTTTCGATGGCATAAAACGCTGTAGGGCCCTCCAGAGTACAGATGAAAAGTTGGCGTCCTTGAAGATAGTCTGCAATCCATGCGTAAAGCCGTCCTCCAAGACCAAGGGTTTTCAAAGCGTCGAGTATTGCTTTATGGTAGACGGAATGATATGCTGCCCTAATGTCCAAAAATAACGCAGTAGGTATGTATCCACACGCCAACTTTTCTTCAATGCACATATATATCCCATAAAGTGGACGGGGAGATGGCCGCCGTGGTAGCTCAGTTGGTACAGCATCGGACGCGTTATTCGAAGGTCGCAGGTTTGGTCCCTGCCCACGGCAAGTTATCTTTTCGTCCACTTTTCTTTCTTCACATTTACATTAAATTTACTACTAATAACATCCCCTATACTTTCCTTGGATTATTGTCTGTTAGTTCTGATTAATATTGTGTCTAAAAAGGAAAGACGAGCCCTTAAAATTTCCACTTCTTTTCCTTCATTCGTAGCTATAAGAAGTTAAACTAAAAAAAATAAAAACTTAACATCTACAGGCGCGATTCGAACCCGGTCCCTTTCGAGTGGGAAGCGGGCATTCTACCTCTGCACCACTTTGGTGGAGCCGCGCGCAACTCTTAAAACCGTGACACAATTGCGGACTACCGATCCCAGTGTCCCAAGCCGCTTGACCCTGTTTGGGCTTCACTTTTCGAAGCTCGTTCCGGGCCCTCCCCTGTTCTAGTACACTCCAATAGGAAGTGAGAGCATTTCCCTCGCTACGGTAGTGCTGTTTTATAGCTGGCATTAGGAGGGTGAACTTGCGCTAAGTTCTTCTCGGAAATATGTTCTATGTTCTTGCAAACTTTCTAACACAGGTGTAAGAATATAGATAGACAGGTGCTGACACTCTCCCCGCAACGCGTTAAAAATCACAATACCCGCGCGTCCAGATTATGTTCGGGCCGTGCTCAGTTTTCTTCGCAGCTTAGTCGGTGCCTTCTTAGCTGGCGCTACGAAAAGCGGGGTCAGTCGTCTCGGCAGCAACACGCGAGCTGCTGATTCTACGTCTTTCTGCTTGCACGTGCGGCCGCGCTGTTTTGGATCCAGGCTTTTTTGTTCGCGTGCGTTTTATGCTCTTCTATCGACGAAGGGGGGTATCGAATTGCTGAGAGGTGTCTCAAATGGGTAGAACGTGTTTTGTACCGACCTGCCGTTCTGGCTATCGGACTTGTGCGGAGCGTGTCCCTCTCTTCAAAGTGCCGTTCGACAGTGATCGCCTGGAGCCGTGACAACGTGCAGTTCCGAGGGCAGACCGAACTTTAATGCCTAATGACCATGTCTGCGCTAAGCATTTTTCAAAGGACACGATTCCAACCGCATGTCACGAGGAGTTTAAGGATAAGTACTCGGCTCGACAAAGAGGCATGTTTTATCTATGACTGCCATTCCCGCCTAATTTCCGAACTCTTCTACGCACCTCACACAGCCAAGTAAACCTAGAAAGCCACCCCAGAAGACATAACCTTCTGTGCAAGCGCCCAAACGATGTCGTCAGGAAGTCGGCAACATCGATGCGACGCATAGGCGTGCACAGGATTCACCATCAGGGGGGGGGGGGGGGCATGTTCATCGCAGCCCGCCTCCTTACTAAGTCAAAGTATAGGGAAGAAATAATGCAACAATATATGTTAATATATATTAATTAAAAATGTCCCAAATATTTACCCAAAAGAGGGATATCAATGATCACTGAGGGTTTACACTCTAAAACCACGGTTTCATTACAAGGGACGTCGTTGTGGAGGGCTCCTGACTAATTTTGATGACCCGGGGCTTTTTAACATGCACCTATGATCTATGCACACGGGGTTCTTTGCATTTCGCCCCCCACCGAAATGCGGCCGCCGTGGCCGGGAAATATTTTGATGGAAGGTTAGCACGCTGGCTAACGTTTTTTTTTAATTATTATTATTATTATTTTGCATGGATGAATGCATTTAACAGACGAAACTACAAGTGCGAGCAAGCGGAACTCGATGGGATTTGAATACTTCCCGATCGATCCATTTTCACGACATTGACATTCGGCACTAGCCATATTCCCGTAAACGAATCCTCAAACCTGGTACACATTTCATTCTATTCCGAAATAACAAATCACCTTCGCGCTTTGTGGTGTTACGAGCACCACTACGAGCGAAAACGCAGGGGAGGCAGAGAAATTTTCAAGTCGCCAGATAGTCGCCAGCACCGCTTCGCTTGGTCCGTTGGCCGCGGCGCCATCTAACGGCTCGCAGCAGAGTGCGCCCGGGAGACCGAACATTTTGTGGCCGCTCAGGCGCGCGCATGGTCAACACCTGAATATTTTTGCACCGTGCTTTCTAAACATCCACGTGTAGAACTTTAAAACACTGCCAATGAAGTCATAAAGGTGTGGTGTCAATGATGCTGGCTGCAACGACGCTGGCGGCGGCGAATACATGCTTCAGTACATGCTCTCCCTGCATGTAATGAAGCGTGCGCACAGCGGCAAGTTAAACAACGAGCAAGTAATGATTGTCGGGGTTTTCCATCTGAAAAGAACGACATCGTTATGAGGGAGATCTACAGCACTTTCTGATGGTCGCTGAAGGCAGAGCTTAGCCCCGGGGCAAAAAATTGCAGCACTCTTCAGCTTCGCATTCAAGAGTACAACGCGATAGCGTAATCGGGCCCCGCGTGTATCGCCAACAACCGTATCACAAGCAAAAGAACAGTGGTGCGCGTAACATTCGCCGTTTCAAACTATGCTGAAATACCTGCCGGAGGTCCAGTTGCTAAATGCCCAGTACGCCATAATTGTTCCTTTTGCAAACTGGCGAAGTACCGACTGCCCGTCCGTAAGGTACCAGCGCACCTGCCCATTTTATAATGGGTGGGTAGCTTTAAACAACCCACTTGTTGTGAAATTCAGATGTTTTGACACCTGGTGCGAATGTACGACTCCACCACGTTAGTTACAGGAAGCTTTCGCAAGAGGGCCGGGAAGAGTCAATATAAGGACTGAGAAGGAAAAGCAGAAAACAATTGATGGCTGTCGTATTCGTGTCCTCTCAGATGAATGCATAAGCGACCATGTGCGTTTTTCTTTCTTTTTTTTTAACAACGCGATTTCTGTCTTTTTTATGATACAAGTATTAGAAGCGAGCGTACTTACCGGTTTTACAACAAACAGCTTTATCTCCACAACCGAAAATCCATGACTGGTTCTCTTTGGGGCAATCGCCTTTCGGCACACACGTGTTCCCGAAGAGATGACAAATTAAGGGAAATCTGAATGCTGTAAAAAATAAAGAGACTTCGCGCTCACTTTTGACAACCTATGCGAGGAACAAAC
>JALIZH010000671.1:0-22345 GCA_030522465.1 Rhipicephalus appendiculatus
GCCCCGAAGGACACAAAGCGACCTGGATAACGAAGAACAGGGGAATTAGCATCCGTTCCTTTCCGGCGCAACCAAGTCCACTGAAGCATCGGCCTGCGCTCCCGCTATTTATACAGTCGAGATGTGGTTCATCCGTTGACGTCACGGTGCTGGTCCACCAGGGTTCACGCGATGCACATACGCTGTCGACGTGAGGCGGCAGCTCCGTTCTGTGTATGGCGCATTGGTCCGGCGCAGACGGCGAAGTGTTGAATTGTAGCCAGGCATGATCACCGGTCACAGCGATATGCCCCGAAGGACACAAAGCGACCTGGATAACGAAGAACAGGGGAATTAGCATCCGTTCCTTTCCGGCGCAACCAAGTCCACTGAAGCATCGGCCTGCGCTCCCGCTATTTATACAGTCGAGATGTGGTTCATCCGTTGACGTCACGGTGCTGGTCCACCAGGGTTCACGCGATGCACATACGCTGTCGACGTGAGGCGGCAGCTCCGTTCTGTGTATGGCGCATTGGTCCGGCGCAGACGGCGAAGTGTTGAATTGTAGCCAGGCATGATCACCGGTCACAGCGATATGCCCCGAAGGACACAAAGCGACCTGGATAACGAAGAACAGGGGAATTAGCATCCGTTCCTTTCCGGCGCAACCAAGTCCACTGAAGCATCGGCCTGCGCTCCCGCTATTTATACAGTCGAGATGTGGTTCATCCGTTGACGTCACGGTGCTGGTCCACCAGGGTTCACGCGATGCACATACGCTGTCGACGTGAGGCGGCAGCTCCGTTCTGTGTATGGCGCATTGGTCCGGCGCAGACGGCGAAGTGTTGAATTGTAGCCAGGCATGATCACCGGTCACAGCGATATGCCCCGAAGGACACAAAGCGACCTGGATAACGAAGAACAGGGGAATTAGCATCGGTTCCTTTCCGGCGCAACCAAGTCCACTGAAGCATCGGCCTGCGCTCCCGCTATTTATACAGTCGAGATGTGGTTCATCCGTTGACGTCACGGTGCTGGTCCACCAGGGTTCACGCGATGCACATACGCTGTCGACGTGAGGCGGCAGCTCCGTTCTGTGTATGGCGCATTGGTCCGGCGCAGACGGCGAAGTGTTGAATTGTAGCCAGGCATGATCACCGGTCACAGCGATATGCCCCGAAGGACACAAAGCGACCTGGATAACGAAGAACAGGGGAATTAGCATCCGTTCCTTTCCGGCGCAACCAAGTCCACTGAAGCATCGGCCTGCGCTCCCGCTATTTATACAGTCGAGATGTGGTTCATCCGTTGACGTCACGGTGCTGGTCCACCAGGGTTCACGCGATGCACATACGCTGTCGACGTGAGGCGGCAGCTCCGTTCTGTGTATGGCGCATTGGTCCGGCGCAGACGGCGAAGTGTTGAATTGTAGCCAGGCATGATCACCGGTCACAGCGATATGCCCCGAAGGACACAAAGCGACCTGGATAACGAAGAACAGGGGAATTAGCATCCGTTCCTTTCCGGCGCAACCAAGTCCACTGAAGCATCGGCCTGCGCTCCCGCTATTTATACAGTCGAGATGTGGTTCATCCGTTGACGTCACGGTGCTGGTCCACCAGGGTTCACGCGATGCACATACGCTGTCGACGTGAGGCGGCAGCTCCGTTCTGTGTATGGCGCATTGGTCCGGCGCAGACGGCGAAGTGTTGAATTGTAGCCAGGCATGATCACCGGTCACAGCGATATGCCCCGAAGGACACAAAGCGACCTGGATAACGAAGAACAGGGGGAATTAGCATCCGTTCCTTTCCGGCGCAACCAAGTCCACTGAAGCATCGGCCTGCGCTCCCGCTATTTATACAGTCGAGATGTGGTTCATCCGTTGACGTCACGGTGCTGGTCCACCAGGGTTCACGCGATGCACATACGCTGTCGACGTGAGGCGGCAGCTCCGTTCTGTGTATGGCGCATTGGTCCGGCGCAGACGGCGAAGTGTTGAATTGTAGCCAGGCATGATCACCGGTCACAGCGATATGCCCCGAAGGACACAAAGCGACCTGGATAACGAAGAACAGGGGAATTAGCATCCGTTCCTTTCCGGCGCAACCAAGTCCACTGAAGCATCGGCCTGCGCTCCCGCTATTTATACAGTCGAGATGTGGTTCATCCGTTGACGTCACGGTGCTGGTCCACCAGGGTTCACGCGATGCACATACGCTGTCGACGTGAGGCGGCAGCTCCGTTCTGTGTATGGCGCATTGGTCCGGCGCAGACGGCGAAGTGTTGAATTGTAGCCAGGCATGATCACCGGTCACAGCGATATGCCCCGAAGGACACAAAGCGACCTGGATAACGAAGAACAGGGGAATTAGCATCCGTTCCTTTCCGGCGCAACCAAGTCCACTGAAGCATCGGCCTGCGCTCCCGCTATTTATACAGTCGAGATGTGGTTCATCCGTTGACGTCACGGTGCTGGTCCACCAGGGTTCACGCGATGCACATACGCTGTCGACGTGAGGCGGCAGCTCCGTTCTGTGTATGGCGCATTGGTCCGGCGCAGACGGCGAAGTGTTGAATTGTAGCCAGGCATGATCACCGGTCACAGCGATATGCCCCGAAGGACACAAAGCGACCTGGATAACGAAGAACAGGGGAATTAGCATCGGTTCCTTTCCGGCGCAACCAAGTCCACTGAAGCATCGGCCTGCGCTCCCGCTATTTATACAGTCGAGATGTGGTTCATCCGTTGACGTCACGGTGCTGGTCCACCAGGGTTCACGCGATGCACATACGCTGTCGACGTGAGGCGGCAGCTCCGTTCTGTGTATGGCGCATTGGTCCGGCGCAGACGGCGAAGTGTTGAATTGTAGCCAGGCATGATCACCGGTCACAGCGATATGCCCCGAAGGACACAAAGCGACCTGGATAACGAAGAACAGGGGAATTAGCATCCGTTCCTTTCCGGCGCAACCAAGTCCACTGAAGCATCGGCCTGCGCTCCCGCTATTTATACAGTCGAGATGTGGTTCATCCGTTGACGTCACGGTGCTGGTCCACCAGGGTTCACGCGATGCACATACGCTGTCGACGTGAGGCGGCAGCTCCGTTCTGTGTATGGCGCATTGGTCCGGCGCAGACGGCGAAGTGTTGAATTGTAGCCAGGCATGATCACCGGTCACAGCGATATGCCCCGAAGGACACAAAGCGACCTGGATAACGAAGAACAGGGGAATTAGCATCCGTTCCTTTCCGGCGCAACCAAGTCCACTGAAGCATCGGCCTGCGCTCCCGCTATTTATACAGTCGAGATGTGGTTCATCCGTTGACGTCACGGTGCTGGTCCACCAGGGTTCACGCGATGCACATACGCTGTCGACGTGAGGCGGCAGCTCCGTTCTGTGTATGGCGCATTGGTCCGGCGCAGACGGCGAAGTGTTGAATTGTAGCCAGGCATGATCACCGGTCACAGCGATATGCCCCGAAGGACACAAAGCGACCTGGATAACGAAGAACAGGGGAATTAGCATCCGTTCCTTTCCGGCGCAACCAAGTCCACTGAAGCATCGGCCTGCGCTCCCGCTATTTATACAGTCGAGATGTGGTTCATCCGTTGACGTCACGGTGCTGGTCCACCAGGGTTCACGCGATGCACATACGCTGTCGACGTGAGGCGGCAGCTCCGTTCTGTGTATGGCGCATTGGTCCGGCGCAGACGGCGAAGTGTTGAATTGTAGCCAGGCATGATCACCGGTCACAGCGATATGCCCCGAAGGACACAAAGCGACCTGGATAACGAAGAACAGGGGAATTAGCATCGGTTCCTTTCCGGCGCAACCAAGTCCACTGAAGCATCGGCCTGCGCTCCCGCTATTTATACAGTCGAGATGTGGTTCATCCGTTGACGTCACGGTGCTGGTCCACCAGGGTTCACGCGATGCACATACGCTGTCGACGTGAGGCGGCAGCTCCGTTCTGTGTATGGCGCATTGGTCCGGCGCAGACGGCGAAGTGTTGAATTGTAGCCAGGCATGATCACCGGTCACAGCGATATGCCCCGAAGGACACAAAGCGACCTGGATAACGAAGAACAGGGGAATTAGCATCCGTTCCTTTCCGGCGCAACCAAGTCCACTGAAGCATCGGCCTGCGCTCCCGCTATTTATACAGTCGAGATGTGGTTCATCCGTTGACGTCACGGTGCTGGTCCACCAGGGTTCACGCGATGCACATACGCTGTCGACGTGAGGCGGCAGCTCCGTTCTGTGTATGGCGCATTGGTCCGGCGCAGACGGCGAAGTGTTGAATTGTAGCCAGGCATGATCACCGGTCACAGCGATATGCCCCGAAGGACACAAAGCGACCTGGATAACGAAGAACAGGGGAATTAGCATCCGTTCCTTTCCGGCGCAACCAAGTCCACTGAAGCATCGGCCTGCGCTCCCGCTATTTATACAGTCGAGATGTGGTTCATCCGTTGACGTCACGGTGCTGGTCCACCAGGGTTCACGCGATGCACATACGCTGTCGACGTGAGGCGGCAGCTCCGTTCTGTGTATGGCGCATTGGTCCGGCGCAGACGGCGAAGTATTGAATTGTAGCCAGGCATGATCACCGGTCACAGCGATATGCCCCGAAGGACACAAAGCGACCTGGATAACGAAGAACAGGGGAATTAGCATCGGTTCCTTTCCGGCGCAACCAAGTCCACTGAAGCATCGGCCTGCGCTCCCGCTATTTATACAGTCGAGATGTGGTTCATCCGTTGACGTCACGGTGCTGGTCCACCAGGGTTCACGCGATGCACATACGCTGTCGACGTGAGGCGGCAGCTCCGTTCTGTGTATGGCGCATTGGTCCGGCGCAGACGGCGAAGTGTTGAATTGTAGCCAGGCATGATCACCGGTCACAGCGATATGCCCCGAAGGACACAAAGCGACCTGGATAACGAAGAACAGGGGAATTAGCATCCGTTCCTTTCCGGCGCAACCAAGTCCACTGAAGCATCGGCCTGCGCTCCCGCTATTTATACAGTCGAGATGTGGTTCATCCGTTGACGTCACGGTGCTGGTCCACCAGGGTTCACGCGATGCACATACGCTGTCGACGTGAGCGCTGTCGACGCTGTCGGCGCACTAGTTGTTTTTTTTCTTTGCTGATGATAATAAGCTAGCATCATCAAGGCGTTAAGGAAGAAGACTTCTCCTTGGCGCGAGCGTGCGCTCAATATGCTGCACATGAAGCGTTACGCCAAGCGACGATGACAGCACACGACAGCATACGGCAGCCTGGTCCCCTAAAGTGCTCCGCACTTAAAATTCTGCGCGGATGTTTTAAATGCGAATGCATTTCTTAGTCGGGGTATGTCAGGCGTCCGTCGGTGTCCGTATCTCTCCGCTCTCACTCCCTCTCCCATAGCAACAGCTGCGGGCGCGCGCGCTTATCCTCGCCCCTAGCAACCGGAGCAGGTGGTGCGGGCGGAGTAGCGGAGTGTGAGTGGAGAGGAGGAGCGCGCTCTGGTGTGTGAGGGCGCTCGCATCGCGGGAGCTCGGCGGAGCTCCCGCGTGTGGAGAGAGTGTAGGAGAGGGTAGGTGCAGTGCTTCGCCGCTCCTTCTCTCGCCGTTCGCGCTCTTCTCCCTGCGCCCCACTCTCCCGTCCGCTCGCTCGCACGTATATATAAATGGAGTGAAGCGCGCGCGAAATGCATTCGCATTTCCTCACGATTCCCTTCGGGGAGGTGGGGGGCATTTTTTTCTCTCACGCAAGCTCCTCGCCGTCTTGACGCATCCGTTGGACGATGTCGCTTATCTGCTGTTGAATAAATTATGGACTTATATCTCACTTCGTGTTAGAGTTATCACAACTCGCCATTGTTTAGGTTAAAACGCTCGCGCTGTGTTCAATGCATTACTCTTTTTATGCAATTATTTGTGGCCTTATTCGATTTCAGTGGACATAAGAGGACGTGAATGGCAAATGCGATTGGTGCTATTGTAGGGGTTATAAGATAAGGCATAAAAGACGTGGCAAAGGTCCACGATGTACTCTACATCGCTCAACTCTATGTAATGTCCACGTATTTCTTGTTCCATAATTTCCTAGCACCGCACAGTGTTTTATTGAAATCTGAGTAAAATTGAATCTAGCGTTTGTACAAGTTATACTGACGCCATTTCGAAGTTATATTTTATAAGTGCCTCTAGTGTTTGTGTATACTGGTTCAATAAACTTTGCTTCACTACAGACGCTGTTTCCACGTGTTCGTAGCGTCCTACGATGAAAGAAACTTTTTCTAAACGCAAGATTACGCGTCTCAAGCTTTCCAAAAAGAAGTGAGACAGGGCTGTCCGTTGTCCCGGGTATTATTCATATTGTCATTAGAGCCTTTCATTAGGAAGGTTGTAAACTACAAGCGTATAGTGGGTTTCCCAATGTCAGGCAGTGAAACCTTCAAAATTGTAGAGTACGCCGACGATATTTCGGCATTTATTCGTAACTTGTCCGGCTATAGTACCTTCCTTGACATTTTTGGCGCAGTGGTTGGCATTAGTGTTTCTGGCGCATCGACCAGAAACACTTCCTTGATATTTTTGGCGCAGTGGTTGGCATTAGTGTTTCTGGCGCATCGACCACTTCCTGGCTCTGAGTTATATTGAGTTAAGGGACATTCTTGTGCCATTGATAGCCCAGTGTGAATCGCGAGCGATGTCACTCTTGAGCTAGTGGGATGTAATACTCTGTGTCACTTGTTTAATACGTATGACCTGATTAGACGTATTAGTCGTCATTATTTAAGAACGAAGCTGTTGTAGCTAGCCTTAGTTTGTGTGGTGTGGTATGGAAAAACTTTATTTAGGTCCGTCGGGGCGTGAACTAGCACGTACGTGCTAGTTCACGCCCCACTACCGTGGCAGGCACCACTACCGTGGCCGGCCCCACTACCGTGTACAGCAGGTGCGAGTGTCAATGGAAAACTAACGCGTAAAAAAGTGAGAAAGAAAGAAACAGAAAGAAAGGAAGTGATAGAAAAAACGAGAAAGCCGGAAATAGAAATAAAGGGAATAAAGACATAAAAAGGTACAGAGACAGAGAAAACATAGAAAGAGAGAAAAAGAGATAGAAAGAAACAGACACGAAAAAAAGATAGAAAAAAAACAGACTGCGAGGTAGAAAGAGAAAGAGATGTAAAAAACACAGAGCAAGACAGAAACAGAAAGGAAGGGCGGAATAAAGAGAAACCAAGAAAAAGAGAGAAAGATGCAGAGAGAGAGTTAAAGAAAGAGAAGAAAGAGAAAGAAATTAATAGAAAGAAAGTGAAACAGGTACAAGAAAGTGATACAAGAAACAGAAAGGATGAGAAAGGAAAAGAAGAAATAAGAAATAAAGAGAAACGAGGAAAAGCCACCCAGCTGCGCTCTTCCTTCAGGCTTGACCCCACTAGTGCGAAGCCGGCATAATTTTTCTTGGCACTCAATACACAAGAATTTGAATGTTTCTCTCTCTTTCTCTCTGTTCGCGGCGCAATATGAATTTTCAGATTTCGCGACGGTATCAGTTTAAAAGAGTGTCGACGCGTTCGATACTCCTGGTCCAAGCTTTAGCAGTCGCCCGAAAAACGACAACATAGCGGTATTGGCGTCTACTCCACATGCGTAGACTATACGCAGAAGCATGCTTAGATGGGCCAACCGACACATGCGACGTTCAAGATGGAAAAAAAAAATTGGCCGCGTATCTGCGTGCTTCGCTGCAAATGTCTTCGAAAGACGATAGTCTTGTGCAGGCCGTACTACTATGTTTTGCCTTGCCTCAGACAGCGCCTACTCTACGTTGAATTGGCCGCATCTGGCTGGCATTGATAAAATAGAGGCGCCGCTGCGCGAGACATGGACGCCATCGAAAAATATGAGCTTGTGCTGAACCAAGGGCCACTGCCAGAGACAGCACTTCATCGTCGGCAAAGCGCTTTTTCGTGCAAAGCGTCGCAGTTCATGCACAGCTTCGCATTTTCAGCACAGCCTAAAAAACACTAGGGTCTTTAGAATTACGTATCTATGTATTTTCTAATAAAAGAACACACGACCTAATACTTATATATTAATGTTGCGCCTCAGGTATGCGTATCATTTCCTTTTTGATCGAATATGTTCACAAGTATGAACGGCAACACCAGTTCAAGATGGCTGGGTGTTCAGAAAGTGGTTACACTTTGGCCGAGTAGCTGAATCGGGTTACCGACAGACAGACAGAAAGACCAAAATTTTTGCGTTCAAGTATCCCAAGAAAGACTATCGTCTTTAAAAGAACATCAGGTGGTGCCCTTTGTGATGGATTCCCAGGAACGTCCCTGCATAGCAACAGACGCCAACGTGCCGAGCGGGAGCTCTCTGGCTACGAGCGTCCGTCCGTCGCGCCACTGCTAGTTAAGCTAATTTTCTGTCGAGCAGTGCAATGGGCTTCTTTTCTCGCGACGCCTTTCGTTTAGCGAGTGGACGTCCGATAAGGCCCCGAAGGGGACTCAAAATGAAATGAAACAATAGACCGGGTCGCGGCAGGCTGGCTTGCCCATTCGCAGTAGACGGGCACAGACTCTTACATGCTACTCAAAAAAAAAAAAAAAAGTAAACGATTACAGTTACAGTTACAGTCTCCAAAAATTAATCAATCGCAGTTACTCGAGAGCAATCAAGTACTTCCCCCATTACTTTTAATAGAACGTTGTTGTACGGCAGCATGAAGTATTGCGCAAATGACGACATGGATACACATCAAACCAAGGCACACGGCGCGCTGCTTACAACTGATTTAATGACAGGAAAATATATGTGTATTTATACACGAGATAGTCAGCGCTCTGACAGTGCTCGCCGTACACAAGATAATTCATCTTCTTGTCAGATAAGGGCAGGGAAGACATGCCGACACTTCAATTGCCTAACCGTCTCATTGGCTTGGCTTCGATTACTTCTAGAGCGTATTTGTCTGAGCTGCGGCCTATGATCGAACATGCCACTAACCTTGGTTAACGTGTGCAGCCACTGCAACGCGCGGCAAGATGACCGTCATTTATTTTTTTAACTTTATAATCACTCTCTTTCAGACGGTCATTAAGGCATGCACCTGCCTGTTTGACCGACGTAACTTCGGCCACAGGACAATGGAATTTGATAAAGCACATGTTCCTCGCATTTAATGTACTTGATTAACCCTGTGTTTAGTGTTGCAATCTGGAACCTTCTGGCGGCAGGGATCTGTCATTCCGCGCATGCGTGAGAGTGAGTCGCAAAATGACAGATGCGTGCGAAGGAAATGGCCCTCGGTTGCCCCGACAACCAACACAAGCTTACAGGTTGCCAACATTACCCAACCGTTCTCGAAGTACGCTGGTATAGTACACTCTTAATCAGGTCCCGCTTAAAGTGCTAGATATAGCCAGGAAACCGGACATTTTTCGTCTTATTTCCTGGATATAGCCAGCATTTAACCAGGACCTGATTAAGAGTGTACCGTAGGCTTCATGCGACCAGTGGCTCCATACAGACTCTCACGGTTTTTCTATTGTACGCCTTTTAATGTCGACACATTAAAAAAGCACTATTAACAAACACGCAGGGGTTTGTGAAGCCGCAAATGTTAAGTTTACGCAAAAACGTGAATTTTATTCAAGTGTACGCTTAGGCGCACGATGAATAATACATCAGGTAACCAAACTCGATCCAAAACATCCCTAACTAACGGTTGCCTCACATGTGGTAGTCATTATGGCGTCGTTAGTTCATTTAACTTAAAGAAAACTTAATCTCACCCGCCGCGGTGGTCTAGTCTGTAATGCTTGACTGCTGACACGAAGGTCGCGGGATCGAATCCCGACCGCGGTGCGGCCGCATTTCGATTGAGGCAAAATGCTAGAGGTCTGTGGGAGTTAGGTGGCAAGTACGCCCTACTGGTGCGAAGACTGGAAATGACGGAGCTGGTGGCATTCCCCTCCTACACTCCATCTTGCCTACCCTCACGTCACTAGTCCTCACTGCCTTCCCTCCCCCCCCCCCCCCCTTGCTATACTGCAGTATACACGGCTTTACTATGATTTACCCTCTCCTCCCCTCCCTATTCCTCACCCCCCACATATCTTTACCATTTCCTTTTGACCCCAGGTGGTCAAACTTCCCGGAGCCCTCCACGACGGCGTCTCTTGTAAAGATATCGTGATTTTGGTAAGTAAAAGACCAACAATTATTCTTCTGTTAAAGAAAACATCATAGGGCAGAGGCATCCGTCGAATGACTAGACCAAGAGCACAAGTCGGTCTCCAAGTCTCCGAACCGCGTCGTCAATGGCTTCATGTGGAATTGCTGCATTCTAGGTAAACGAATATATCTGTGATTCTGTTCACCACGAAAAGGAGCGCATTCCTGTAATACAGTACAGTTGCAGGCTTTCTCAACTCGGAGCGCTATCTTCGCGACGCAGCAGCCGTGTTCTGACGCAATCGGACGCCTAATCTGTCACTCCCGCGGCGTATTGCGTCGGCCTCTACGACAGCCAGGTATAAGGGAGTTCCTACCGCCGCTTTTTTTTTTTCTTTCTTTTCTTACTTCCTTGGACGACGAGGTGCGGTGGCAATCGGTCAACTCTCGACACAACGTGTTTCCGCGAGAAACAGCGAGTGTGGTAAGACGGGTGCTTATTGCGCGGCCGCGATCTCGCGACGTGCGGCACTGTTGCCGCAAATGCCACCGGCATCTGCGACGAATTGTCAGTCAGGTGAACCGGGCTCTCACACTAGAAAACCTTAGATCGAACACAGTCCTTCGTGTGCAGTACTAGTAGAGAGAGAGAGAATCAAAATAAAAGAAAGGCAGGGAGCTTAACCATGGCTGAGCCCGGTAGGCTACCCTGCTGGGGAAGGGGGTAAGGGGAAAAAAGCCGGCAGATCCCACGCACTGTGGGAATCGACGTAATGCGAAGCAGCCAGGAAGGAGCAAATCCTGCTTTACATAATTTGCATGTCATGTTTGACATGTTAGGACCTGTCATTTATGTTCGTCATATAGTCACGTCGCGCAATACCAATTTTGGTGTATATCAAGCTAGCGAACTGGACGCAAGCGCACCATGAGCGTGGCATGTAAATGGCATTGTAGATGACACGCATGCCAAGATTTTCACGTTACCACCTGCCACTTATGTTCGTTATGCAGTCATGTCACTCAATACCAAATTTGGTGTGTATCAAGCAAACGAAATGGCCGCGAGCGCTCCATGAGCGTGGAATGCAAGTCATGTCGCTCATGACATGTCATGATTTCCATATTACCACTTGTCATTTATGTTCGTCATACAGTCACGACACTCAGTACCAAGTTTGGTGTATATCAAGCTAACGAAACGCCCGCGAGTGCGCCATGAGCGTGGAATGCAAGTCATGTCGCTCATGACATGTCATGATTTGCATATTACCACTTGTCATTTATGTTCGTCATACAATCACGTCACTCAATCCCAAATTTGGTGTATATCAAGCTAACGAAACGGCCGCGAGCGCGCCATGAGCGTGGAATGCAAGTCATGTCGCTCATGACATGTCATGATTTCCATATTACCACTTTTCATTTATGTTCGTCATACAGTCACGTCACTCAATACCTAATTTGGTGTATATCAAGCTAACGAAACGGCCGCGAGCGCACCATGAGCGTGGCATGTAAATCATACTTTTCATGACAAGTCAGTCATGATTTTCATGATATGACCAGCCATTTACGTTCGTCATAGAGTCATGTTATGCCATACCAAATTTTGTATAAATCCCATTCACGATACAGCCGGGAGAGCACGAAGTCGTTGGCGGCTAGCTGGATAGATAGCCAGATAGATAGATAGCTAGATAGATACGCTCAAAGTCGCCGAAGTTCGCTAAGAAATGCTTCGCATTTAATAAAAGTTAGAGAGAGGAGAAGAGAAAAGTCGCTGTTGCCGTCGACGTAACGGCAGTTCTGCGCTTAACATCACAAACGGTGAGTCAGTCCCGGGACGTAAATGAGAGCAGCGCATTCGTTGATTTACGCAACTTGTATGCGCGGGTCCATGCATCCAAAATCTTGTCGATGGTGAGTAAGCGCACAGAAATCCTGAGAGGAGGCGATTCGTTCCTTAAATTTAGATGATAGTAATATCTGTGGTTTTACGTGCCAAAACAACGATACGTTTATGAGGCGCGCCGTAGGGGATCGCTCCAAATTAATTTCGACCGCCTGGTGTTCTTTAACGTGCACTCACATCGCGCAGTACACGGGCCTCTTGCATTTCGCCTCCATCGAAACGCGACCGGGATCGAACCCTCGACTTTCGGATCAGCATCCGAGCACCTTAAACCACTGTATACCGCCGAGGCGGACGTTGTGTGTAGATCGCTTATTTGATTCCTCCGAAAGATTTACTAACGTTCTCTAGTTTTATCAGTACACGGCATTGAATTGAATTTATTTTATTCACGTGCACAAAGTTACACTTAGGAAGGAGAGGACTAAAGACATTGGCGCCTGACGAGGTCCTCCCACCTGAAACAACTACAGTTTGCACACAAGCATTGGCAACAAAAACGGAAGTGACTGAAAACTTACATAAAAAAGTAAACGTTCACGTACAACTTTGAATACTTCTAGAAGATAAAAATAACGTTTCGCAGGTAAATACAAAATTGCAAACGTATCATTGTTGCGAACAGAAATCATGACACACAAATAGCAAGCAATATGCACTGGAAGTAACACAAACTATGAAAGAAGTAGTTGACTTATTTGGCGCTTTATTATTTTTCCTGACTTGTGATTTCTTATTATTTCATCTGTACCTTTGTTGTTGTTCAAGAGTGCCGTAATCTGGTAGTGCAGCGTTTGTGAACCATAGTTTGACCTGATCCTGTTGTTCCTATAGCTAACATGTCGAAATGTATAAGGCAGATGTTTTTGAGGGTCGTGTAAAGTGAGTGAAAAAGGCAGTGTCGTTCTTAAGTAAGTGATGTGTCTCAAGAGCCAACCGCAGGGTTTTAAATGCGAATGCATTTCTTAGTCGGGCTATGTCAGGCATCCGGCGTTGTCCGCGCGCCGGCAGGTGTTATCTCTCCGCTCTCACTCCCTCTCCCATAGCAACAGCTGCGGGCGCGCGCGCTTATCCTCGCCCCTAGCAACCGGAGCATGTGGTGCGAGAGAGTGTAGGAGAGGGTAGGTGCATTGCTTCGCCGCTCCTTCTCTCGCCGTTCGCTCTCTCTCCTCCCTGCGCCCCACTCTCCCGTCCGCTCGCGCCTCACTCTCGACCGTTCGCTGGCTGGGCGCCTCTCAAGGCGATGGCAGAAGTCGGTGAAGGCGAAATCTCTCGGCGCAAGAAATGCATTCGCATTTCCTCACGATTCCCTTCGGGGAGGTGGGGGGCATTTTTTTTAAGTTACGTATATTTAGTATCCCCAGTTTGTTCCAGTGTTCATTTGTGCTGTCTTGATATTTGATATTACTAATGGTGCGAACTGCTTTTTTTTTGTAAAACAAATAGTGATTGCAAGTTAGATTGCGTTGTGCTTCCCCAGACCAATAGACAGTAATGTAGGTATGATTGCACAAGAGCGTAATACATTTGCTTCTTAAACCATAATGGCAATAAATTTCACATTGTGTAGATTACGCCAACGGAACTAGAGACTTTAGAACATACGTGACTGACGTGATCTGTCCAAGTTAGCCTTTCGTTAAATATTACACCTAGAAATCGTATGGAGTCCACACGCGATAGAGCACTATTGCGAAAAGTAATGATGGGTTCATTGTCTATAATCTTGTTTCTCGGTCTGAACATTATAAAGTTTGTCTTGTGTACGTTAAGCTCTATTTTATTTGCTGTGAGCCAGCCATTTGGACAGTCCAGCCAGCCACGTATTTGCATCGCTTGCTACAGAATTTATATCACGGCCAGAAAAGAAAATATTTGTGTCATCTACATACATGACCAGTGAGGGAGTGCAAGGAATGTTGACTATATCATTAATATGCAGGAGAAAAAGCAGCGGCCCCAAAATTGAGTATATGTTATTAACGTATATGTTATTAGCGGATGCCTATATCTTATTTATATATTGTTACGGAGAGGGCTTATTAGATGTCGTCTATTCTAGAGTTCTTTTCTTCTTTATTCTTATTGGCTTGCTACATATTTTATTTTTGTAACTCATGAGCACCTAAGTTTTACTGCTGGTCGTGTTTTGTTGTATGCCTACTATACAGCTTTCTTCCCCCCTACATGCTTTACTGGCGTCTTGTGAATCCATCATAACTTAAATGCTCGGTGATTGAAACTTTCTTTCTACTAAACTATCTTGCATGAGAACGACTGTCACGCCATGATTTGATTGGCACATCGGTGTCTACAAAAATGGAACTACGCCGACATTTTGGGCGGGCAACTTTGGAATAACGAAAAAAACCTTGCGCAAGTGATGTAGTTTCTGTGGAAAGGCCTCAATTCAAGATGATCATCTCGGCCTCTTAAACTTACGCATTAAGAACGACTTGGGCAACTGAGAGATTCGATGCTTGCTTCAAACTTCTCTTGGATGTCGCAGTCTTTGTGAACTTTGGCACGCCGCCCTTTATATAGGCGTCTGAATTCGTGAACTCTCGAACCGTTATCCACCCGAACTTTTTGCAATCGGCGTAATAATATCCTCAGTAAACGGCATTCAGTCGTGCACCAAAAGAGGTGGAGAGGAAAGAACTGAATCTGTCCTCTCCGATTTCCAAAGCAAAATGTTGCCCCGCCTTTTGAAACGAGTTCAGAAAATGCGCGAGATAAACCTCACTTTAAGAAATTGCATCGCACTCGGAGCCAGACGTGCAGCGTTAGTAAACTGAAAGCGTTTAGGCAAACTTCCTTTGGGCTTTTTTTTTTCTTTTTTCGCATCGCGACATCGGCAAACGTGCCTCAAATGTCTTCAAAGGCGTTGAAACATCTTCGCGTTTTTTTCCCTCCCTTTCCCACGCCTCCCCCTCTCCTTAAAAAAAAAAAAAAAAAGGCGTCCAAGGCCTGTCGTCCGCAAATAATAAAAACACGCCTTCAGAAACGCAACTTCTAAAAGGTCGCAGCGGTTGGTACTTGCGAGAGCTGCGCGGCGTCATTAAAATGGGAAAAATCAAGAAAAATCAAGCAGTGATAAAGGCAGCACCGACGCCGGAGGCGCAAGTGTGCACCTTAAAAAAAATAGCAAGAAACACAACGCCTGAGATTCTAAAGGCGCGGACTCTTAAAGTTACCTTGAAAAAGTACTCAATGTCCATCGCTCCCAGGGATCCCATTTACTCGATGGAACGCCACTGAGGTCGTCTCTCTGCAGACACTTTCTTCTGGTTATCTAACTCGAAAGCCGAAGACACAGTAACGCTTACGAAACCAGACTGAAGGGCATTTCTAAGGCGTCAGGATTGCCGTTGCCACAGAAGCTATTGCTCAGGTTATTATTATTTGTAAATGTATGCAAGGAGGTACTGAGGCCTTCCAGATTCGCCTGGTACTCCCTTAATGGCACGTGCGGTATGAAGAGAAACACTTTGGAAGTAACAAAAGTATTCAAGAGTCCATGCGAGTCGGTGGCGCGCAAGTTTTAAAGTCGCAGTCCAAAGTAACGAGCCAGAACACGCGAGTGCAGCGCAGGCAATGCAAGAAAAAAGGTTAATAAGAATAAAACAAAGGAGCAACTGTTTTTTTTACTAGTGTGCAGGCCCGTAGCCAGGGGGGGGGGGGGAGGGGCTAGGGCCCCCCCCCCCCCCGAAATTGGGATTGAGGGGGGCTGTTTTACCGCGAAGAAATACTGAAATTAGGGGGCTTTCAAGGTTTACAACAGGTGCCCCCCCCCCCCCCCCCCCCGAAAAAAAATTTCTGGCTACGGGCCTGCTAGTGTGTAATGCGCTACAGTAAACGACCGAAAAAATAGGGGGAGGTGGGGTAAGAGGAGGCGCGAATTGTGAAAAAAAACTCCCATATACTGAGATTTAAACGCGTGTCAAAGAATCCGCTGAGTTCAGAATTAACCCGTACTTCCTCGCTACCGCGTGTCCCATGATCACATCGTATGTTTAGCACGTCAGACTCCCAGAACTTACTTCAGCGAGCTTTAACTGTTGACACTGAGCCACTAGGCGAGCGAAACGCCGAAGTGGATGGACGGACCCATAAAAACGCACTTGCTCTCCGCGTACTCTTAACATTCACATCCCTTAACGCGAGGCCGTCGTCGCCGCGTAGAAAAGTTACGGATGCCTCAGTCCCGTTTACTGCATATCTTGCTAGGTCCTTTATTTGTTTGCTTCCTCAACACTGTGACACATACCCACTCTCTAGGGAACAAAAAAAATTGGGGGGACCCTTAAGCTTCGCCTTTAAGAGTTGAACGCGATAGCGATATCCCGTCCCTACTCAATCACTTAGTGCATACTATGTAATGGGTAGTATGCTTTAAACCAGGAGAAATTATGCGCGGCAAATGTGGGAAATGTTTTCGAACTTGCTATGCACCCACTACGTGGTGTTAAGGGAATACGCGCAGTAAGGTGTGTGCCGTTTGTAATGGGTGGCTGGCTTTAAACTATGGAATCGTTATGATAGTCACATATTCTGACGCCCGATGGCAATGTACGCTTGTACCACGCAATATTCCTGGGATATTACATGTTATATTGCGACGCCTATACAAAGGACCCTTGCGTTTGCGAAGCATGGAAGTTATTTCCACTGCATTTCCAAGCAGAGCAAGTTATTTTCACAGTATATCCAAGCAGAGGCATGGGTTCGATCCTCACTCGGAACCGAAAATTTTTATTATTTATTTTATTTGCATCTTTCTCGATTTTTCGGTCACGGACAAGATGATGATTTTTCGCTCACAACCAACGACGCCGACGCCGACGCCGGAATTTCTGCGAAACGAGCTCGTTAACGCTATCGCGTTAATACGATGTCTTGGCTAGGTCATCTTGCCACAAACATCGTCCTCCTCCGCCTCCTCATTTCATTGATATTTCTTGTTTACTAAGTGCGCCCCATTATCTCATTGAGGCACAGCTGCTTCTCACCATTAACGCCCTTGCTTCAATGAGCAAACTTCAAACATTTCCCCCTCTCCCATACTTTCTTTGTTTCCACGTCAAGCGCCCGAACGGCAACCATGGGCTATTGCAGCGTTTAACGTTCGGCTGTACGACAGGTCCCCAAAACAATGGCCGTAAGTGCCCTCCCCCCCCCCCTGTACATTGTCCCGCCTATGAATTTACGACACCGACCTCGTATACAGCAAAAGGGTCGCAGGCGTTGCATGGTTATGGCGCAAAAGTCGCTGAACGGAAAAAAGAAACAACCAAAAAAAAAAAAAAGTCAACGAGGGTTCCCGCGTGTGCGAGTTGATGTTTACATGCACCGCGTTTCAATTATCTTCCGTTCAACGCCCCTCCCCCCCCCCCCTCCCCCCCACCCCTCCTTCTCCCGTCAAACATTCGCCACGTGCCGCCCTCACCGTTCCTTCCGCATTTACGGCAGCCACGCGAGAACAAAACTTCGGACCAGTGTTCGCGCTCGGCCGCTTCGTGGCGCTGTAACAACGCCGCCGTCAAACCTCCTTTGATTGGCCGCTTCCCGCTCGCTTCCTGCCGAACCCTTTCCCAAGCCGGCGCCAACAGTTTGCCCGGCACGGAGAAAAGAAAGCCGAACACCCACTAGTTTGACCTACTACTCTTTATGCATTCAGAACCATGCAGTGTTGTGGAAACAGCATCTATGGCGTAGCGCAAGTCAAGCGCCGTGTCAACAACGGCTTAAAGGCCAACTCCGGTGATTTTTTGACCGTGTCAGGGTAATGGTGCTTTTATGTTCCTGAGACACTCTTGTCACGCGCCCGATAGCTGAAATGCTCAGCAAATTCGAAAATAATTTTTAATAAGCAAAAAGGCGCGATACCGAAACCGAAACCCAACCGAGTGCACTGTCTACGTATGACGTTGTAGTTTGTTACGAACCGGAAGTCGTGCAAGGCATGCTGGTCCCGCCGGCGCGGAATATCACACGCTCCTTCACAGAGAACAGAAAACCGCGCGCCAAACCAGCGAAGCGCCGGCCAAACACCATCGCCTCGTGGCCAGCACTATATACGCTGTAGCGGCCAAAGTTAGCTAACCCATCGGCTGCGTCACTTCCGTCGACCGGCAAACCAACACGTCACACACGCAATGTTGCCAATAATTGTGGGAAGCCGGGTGGGCGTTTCCAGACAATCTTTAAAATTCATTTGCCAACAATCAGCGCATCTCTCAAGCTTGAAATTTGACATAAATGAAGGAAATGTGCAAAGGAACATACCCAGCGAATTTCATTGAGATCCATTGACCTCGAAATATCGCCGGAGTTGGCCTTTAAATGAGCACTGACACAAAAAATTTCGCAACTTTTTTTTTTTGTTGTTGTTGTTGCAATAGGTAACTTATGACCCACTTATCACGGCTGGTAACTTCGTTTGCGCGAGTGCGCGACGGTTATTAATTTAGAGACGTCTTTAGAGCGCCCAGTCGCAGTTTCGGTTTCAAAGAGCACCGACCTAAGAAAAAAACCAGCTCGAGGGGGGGAGTAACGTCAACTTTAGTCCTCAAATCGTGTCGTTAGTCCACCAGAGGACCAATTGTGGTGCAGGGCGTGTCGCGTGCAACTTTGGAGGACTAACGGGAGGACGAATGGCTCACTTACTCCCTCGGGTAGGGGTTGAAGGGAAGAAAAGACGCTTTTTCTGCAGCCCTTGTTGGCAGCACGGCTCAGCAGCCTTTGAAAGGGCATGGCTCTCGGTCAGGTGCACCCTATTGTTCCGAAACTCGCCTTTCTACTTTGTCGGGGTGGTGGTTGCACGCGGCGGGGTTGGCGGGGTGTTGAGGGGGGAGGAATGCGGCGAATGCATGTTCAAACAGGTCGTGGTTCAAACGTTCACTGTACTATAGTGCCTAGAATATACTGGCTAGTGTGCTGAGCGGAGGGGGGTTTCCAATGGGAGGAGGTGGCAGGGCCGGTGATGCCTTCCAACTTTGGCCGGTAGGCGGCAACGCTTGTCGCAAAGGTGTAGCACACGCGCCGGCGTCGCGGTGTATGTTAGTGCCTCCGCAGCTTATCAGTGCTTCGTGCCCCGTGTCCAAAGTTGTCTTGGTGACGTTTGCGCTGTTTTTACCGTGTTCGCGCTAATCTTCGTGTACGAACGTGTAAATGGGAACTGTTAAGAGTAATTATGCGTGTGTTTTGCGTTTTGCACATTACTTATGCTTGATGAGTTGATGATTATTTAGCTGTGGAACAGGGGGATTTTTCAAAGTGAAGTATTACATTTACAGTTATTGAGGTGGGGCGAAACTTTGAAAGTGAGTTTCAAATCTTGGCTATACAGCAGTGGTAATGAAAGCTATGACTAAAATTTGCGAGATATTTTAAAGGTAGACGCAGGTTGCATTAGAGCCCAGAGATAGTTCGAAATTTTTTAGTATTTTTTATTTTTGTTTGTTTTTCTACTAATGTACTTCTCAAATAAGATCTGCCATCTGTGGATCACTGAAATTTTGCAGAAAGGTAGCGATTAAGGCTTTACAGAACTGGAACTAAAATTGTGAGTGTACAACAAAAATTAGATTTGTCATGTTTTTTTTTACGTTTGTTGAATTATGAAAATGGCCACTTATGAATGATTTTTTATACTAAAAAATACAAATGCGCATAGGCTACTGAGTCTAGATACAGTTATGTTAATGCCATTATAGTTAACACGTGGAAATCTTCGTTTTCCTACGCCCGCTAGTTCCCGAGAAAAGTGTAAAGAATTTTTAAAAATGTTCTTTTGAGAAAAACGCAGAAATAACGTAGGAGTACGCGCGCATTACCTGTGACTGTGTCAACAAAAAGGAGACCTAAAATTCTTTTTTGAAACCACGAGTGCCCAAATGTGATATATTTTCTCAAAGAAATGCTCTATTCGATAATTGAATTTCCAAAATTGCATTTTTGGACCACAAGAAGTCTCACCCCACCTTAAACTGTTAATTCATTGCGGTTAAAAGCAAGCACGCATAATACTCACAAAGATGCTTTGCACGAAATTTTTTTTCAGCCATTCACACTACTAGAATAGCTATGATAAAATGATCTAATGGAGATGTTGTTCTTGACTAATGACCCCTGTTCGTTTTATTCGCATTTACCTTTTCTGAATCCTATTTAGACTAGCTTGTGCTCATCGCATGTGGTCTAGAAAATATGGATGCCATGCTGGAAAACGTGGAACAGTGAAAGTGACCCCACCCCACCGTACATTTGCATATGAACCATTCTCTGTTAACTACAGACTTGCTCATGTAGTGCAACAATGCAGTAGGTACATCTTAACTGCGGGAACATCGAAACAACCGATCCAAAAGTATGGGGCCTATGGTGATATCTGCAGAACTGGACGAACACCATTCATTTTGTTGGTGAAGCGAACGATGTGCAATAGCTAGTGTCATAATGTTTGCAAGAAAGATTAGTGCATTTGTGTAATACAAGCGTTACATGGACATTTGTGATTACTGTCGACCCGCTCCGGCTCAAGTATCTGCTCGCGATTAAGAATTATCGTGCCATGACCCGACTACCTCGGCACGTGTAGGTTATATATACACTCTGCAAGTCCATGATGGTGCATCATACCGGGTGTGATGCGCCGCTAAAATAATAAAATATGACCACGACTGAGAGGTGCGAAGTGCAGTTAACTGGATCGACTTCAAGTAAAATCGCTGCGTTGAAAACAGCGCGAAAACGGGATGAAGGCTAAGGGACAAACAACAGAAGCGCTGTTGCTTAGCCTTCGACCCGTTCTCGCGCTGTTTTCAACGGAATGAGATGTACCAACTTGCGCTTCAAGACACTATTATACGAGTAAAATCGCCAGCGAATGTTCCCGTGTAGCAGCGAAGAATCCGAGTCGGACTTCATCGCGATCGAAATTGCCGTGAGCCATCCTTACGACACAATTTCTTGCGTCTAACGCGTCAACTTTCGCTGATTGTTTTCAACGGGCAAGTTGGGTGTGTCGGAGTATATACATTGCGACTTTTCTACTTCGCTTTGGTGGTGAAGCACAGAGTCGCGAAAAATAGCAGACGACGTGAGGTACGTATGAAACGCTTCGTCGTTTTGTAGTGCCGAACCACTTGAGGATTTTCTGCGGGCAGTAATTTGGCGCTAAGATTTTCCCCGTCCGGTCAAGTGCTTTGACGAGTGCGTTAAAAGCAACGAAGAACAGTACATTCGCGGCAGAAAGCGCCGTGCTACGCAGCTGGAAGCGGAGGAGCCGCCGACGCGCGGGTACACTCTAGCGCGGGGGACCTTAGCGAGTCGCAGCGCCGCCATGCGGTGACTGTGGGAAGGCATCAGCGCGATGGCCACGCCAAAGCGCCCGCTCAGCACACTAGCCAGTATATTCTAGGCACTATAACTGTACTGATGACAAGGCTCGTCAGCCCGCTTACTGTCGCGATCAAGAAAATAAAGCGAGAAAAGATTAATTTGTAAGGTGTTAATGCTGCACCGCCAATTATGAAAACTTGAAACTTAGTTCTCCAATAAGCTTTAAAACATTTACTAGTGGTTATAATCGTGCAAATGTGACAGACATTTCAGCACGTATATTGTGTATCCATCCGCGCCGCACTTTCTTCTTCAGAATCGCTCACTGCAGTCACGAGTGCGGTTCGTGTTCGTCACTTTTGATCTTTCTTGTTCTGATTTCGTGGAAAGCGAGTGCCACTATCTACACAGACTATCAACGCAGCTGTGAAAGCATACTTCGCTGCATGTGCTGCAATTGTGGACGCGAATGCAAGTGCACGTGTTTCTGTGGAACGGCTGTTCAATGGACTCAACACCGGAACTTTCCTGCGAAGAAATAGACACCCCAGCTTCGCAGCATCTTTTCTGCTAAGCTTCAAGAATAGACGCCGTCACCTTGAAGTGCGATCACCGTTTTGTGGATTAACTGGCTCTGCAAACCTCGCGCCTCTGTTAATTTTCAAGGTAAGTTATTCATTTTCATCGCCTTGGCCCATTGCGTTATAAAGAATATGAAAGCTGAAAAAGCATTGTGCGCGGCGTGTTTTAGCATGTTGTATGAGCGTGCGATTGCGTAATCACTGGGGCTTTCGTGATTAAGCCTTGCGCTTCTAGCTATTTTATTTTTACAACAAAAACATTTTCTTTTTGTATTTCTTGCAGGTAAGAGCCATCCTAGCTTTTCGAAAGCAGGCGCTACACCATATAAGTGATGGCG
>JALIZH010000676.1:0-14597 GCA_030522465.1 Rhipicephalus appendiculatus
GCATTTTTCTGATTTTGAAAAAATACTGGACACATTTCTTGAAAACCCCCCTGTATATATATATATATATATATAGTGAGAATAATAGTTCGATGGGCCAGTTTTCTTGGTTCAGCAATGGGTTGTAACACAACGGAGGCGTTGTCAACAAGGATAAAATATTTATTTAGTTCCCAACAGTTTCGGGAGGGGGGACCTCCCTTCGTCAGGGGTTGAGTTAAACTAACGTCTCTAGCGGCGTCCACTCGCCTTCGACAACATCTAAGAGGAAAAAAAAAAAAAAAAAAAAAAACAAAAAAAACAGAACACCCTCGACACAACACAACACGACAAATTAAGAAAAATTGTCCACAGTCGAGGGTCGTTGAGCGTCCACATCTGCTTATGATCTCGTGTCTACCGGTCCTCGTGGTGCGGAGGGCCACCCAAAGCTGTCGCCGCGGCGGCCGGGACGAGTCTGCGCCGCCACACGTGGAGGCAAGAGCGTCCCCTTAATGGGTCGGCTCTTTAGCTTTCATGTCCGCTCGTTCCTTGTCAATAGCCCCCCAAGTGGTAGGGGGAGCGTGGGCACCGCACATTCTACAAATTTGAAAAAAAAAAGAAAGAAAAGAGAAAAAAAGGAAAAAAACAGAAAAAAAAGGAAAGAAAGGACACTGCAGACGTACGAGCCAATCAAGAAACAAGCATGGTCTCAATTTATGTTTCCCTATTGCCAAAAAACATCTTGGTTCACCTCTCGGAGGCAGGAGAGTCTGCCAGGGTCTTCGTTGATGCCGGATATTAATGTTCTAAATTTGAAAATAAAATATGCCTCTCGTTGTTCGCGCTCCCGCGTGTTTCCGAAAACCCGACTGTAGAAGGGTTACGCTGATATCTTCAAAGCTGTGGTTTGGCAGGCGTAAGTGTCTGGATAAGGGTAGGTTCGGCAGCGAAGTGGTGTGGTACCGGTGGTTATTGAACCGCAGTCGAAACGGCGTGTCTGTTTGGCCAATGTATTCTTGCCCGCAGGCATTGCAGTGTAGCATGTATATCACATTACTGGAGTCACAATTAAGGTTTTCTGTGATTTTGAATTTGAAATCTGAGGAGCTTGCTTTTGATTCACATGTTGTGACAATGTGGGGGCATACTTTGCACCGAGCTTTTCCGCAGGGGTGGCACCCTGGTTCAATTTTAGCAGGGCTTGTTTTGGCTCTGACAAGGATGTCCTTCAGGTTTTTATCCCTGCGGTACACCACGCGAGGTGGTTCCGCGAAGATGGAAGTTAATCGTTTGCTTTGCCTGATTATATTGAAATGGCGGGAAAGTATGTTATTAACTCGTGGCACTGATGAGGAGTAAGTTAGCACAAGATTTGTTTGAGAAGTTGTTTTTGATACTGTTTTTGGCTCCTTAATTATGGTATTCCGGTTCACGTTGCGAGCACGTAGTATGGCATCGTCAATAATGTCTTCGGGATAATTCTGTTGTGATAGGGCATGCTTTAGGTATCCTGCATGTTTGTCAAATTCCTGTATGTCGGTACATATTCTTCGATACCGGTAAGCCTGAGAATATGGAATACCCGTTTTGCAATGTCTTGGATGGCTGCTGTTGAAGTGTAGGTACATCTGTCGGTCTGTAGGCTTTTTTGTAAAGGTTTGTTGTCAGGCGTTCATTTTCGATCGAGACAGTGACGTCCAAGAAGTTAATTCTAGTTTTGGAAATGGTATGTGTAAACTTAATTGATGGGTGCAGTTCATTGAAATCACATATAAACCGGAGAAGGCTATCCTCATCGTGGTTCCATACCATGAATATATCGTCCAAGAATCTCCGGTAATACAAAGGTTTCAAGGTGCGCCCCTCTATAAACGGGATTTCAAGGGATGCCATAAAGGTGCTCGCAAAGTTCGGGGCCATTTTTGTGCCCATTGCAGTGCCACTGACCTGAAGGAAGTGCTTGTCATTGAACTCAAAATGGTTATGATTTAGTACAAGTTCAAGAAGTGTAGACAGTACCGCACCACTAACACCTGTCGATGAGTCAAATTTCTCATATTCAGAAACCATAGCCATTATTCCGTCACGATGGGGTATGTTGGTGTACAAGGAGCAGACGTCCATGGTCACCAGAAAGCTATCACCTGGGATACTGAGATCAGAAGTTTCGCGGATAAAGTGGTTTGTGTCCTTTAGGTAAGAGGGAAAAGTCGGTGGGATGTCTTTTATCAGGGGAATTTATGAATTCTGATATATTTTCCGTTGATGTACTGTTACTGGATACTATCGGACGTCCCGGATGGCCTGATTTGTGTATTTTAGGGAGTAGGTAGAATCGACCGGGAACAGAATGAGACGGCAACATCGCTTTTAGCATTTTGCCGGTAATTTTTTCATCCTGGCGGAGGTTACTTAGGATTGCTTTTATTTTCTTTTCGAATTCGGGAGTCGGGTCCTTTGGAAGTTCTTTGTAAAAGTTTGTGTCTGACAGTTGCCGGTCCCCTTCCTTTAGGTAGTCCGACGTGTTTAGTATTACAATGCAACCACCTTTATCAGCAGGCTTAATGGTAATGTCGGGGTTTCTTCGCAGTTCATTGAGTGCTCTTTGTTCTGACTTTGATAAGTTGTTGCGAGATGGTCGTATTTTCTCGTACGCTCTGATTATATCTTTTTTGGATAGCTGATATATACATATCAAGGTGCTTGTCCCTCTGCTCACTTGGACACCATGATTTGTCTCCACCAATCAATCTATTCTCGTCTGGTCTCTTTTCCCGATCATGAAAGTATTCCCCGGAGGCGGAGATTACGCGCAAAGTTATCGAGGTCTTGGTAAAGTTGAAACTCATTAAATATGCCGGATGCTGGGCAAAATGTTAAGCCCCTCGCCAAAAGTTGGAGTTGAGGGGGTGTAAGTGTTGTGCTAGACAGGTTAAGGACATTGTTCTCACGAGGTTTTGAGTGCGCTGGGCTATCTTGTGGCACGTGGGTGTCACATCCATATTCGATGGTCGACGGGTCGCTGTGATCAAATCTACGCTGTTGTTCTGAGTTTTCACTTTTCTTTTCATAGTTGGAAAGAAGTTTAGCTGATCGCTGGCCTTCTTGTAGAGTCACACCCCTATTTTCCGCATGTAACTGGGCTGTGGAATCTCTACTGTCACGTTGAAATTTGCGCGCTTTTACTTTTGAAATTTCTTGTATCTTTTTTGTCTCATACTTTTCCAATTCACTTTTCTCATACTCTCCGAGATTAGACAACGACCTCTGCGCGGTCTCCGCGACACCGTATTCGGAGGCCCTACGCTCACTGTGGTCCGCAATGACCTGCGTTAATTTTAAGGAAGCTTCAAGTAATATTTCTTCCCACCTCCTCTTTTCTGCTTCATCTAGTGTAGACATTGATGGGGTGCAGGTTAGGCGGAGCCCCTTAGGTGCAATTCGGTGGGATAAATATTTAGTTAATTGTTCAGCATGTTTTTGATACTGCACCCGTTTCTCAATAGTTTTTCTAATTGATAGGAATGACTGGGACCATGCGTGCTCGAGACTGGCCGTACCTGTTCGGTCCGCGTGTCAGTTGGAAGTCGCCGACTTGGTCGTCGCCGCGAGCGTCCGCCTGGTGTTGTAGCGCCGCGCTGGCAGGGGCGGCGATGTTGTGACTGCGAGGGCCCTGGGTGGCTGTGGGCGTTCCTCGGCTTCCCGTTGTTGAGTGGGCTTGTCACCGGAGCTCGTCGTGCAAGGGGTTGGTGCCGATCTCCATGCCGCCGAAGTCCTTCGGAGCTGAACGCTTGTGTGCTGCGCCAGCAGAGCGACACCCTCGAAGCTTGCATGCAGGCCATCTGCAGCAAGGAACCGCCGCAGTGGGAGTGTTGAGAACCCATGCTCCACGTAGAAGACGCCTGCTCCCAACATCCCGTAGTGGCAAAGACGGCGGGCCTCTCTACTGAAGCGCTGCACTTCTCGATTGAACTTAGACACGAAGCGCCAGTTCGAGTCGTGACGACGGCGATTGGGTGCACGAGGCAATGGCAGGCTGATATGCAGCGTTTTGATGGTTGAGCGCATCTGCCGCACTCGCTGCAACGTCTCCCCTCAACGAATCCAGTGACTTCTCCGATCCAGTTCTCAAAATGTCTGTGGTGCCCACATGCAACAGCAACGTGTCCACATGTGCATGTGGACCGTTGCCAGGCAGTTGGCGCGCGTGACTGTGCAAGTTGTTGCGAGCGCGGGCGAAAAAACCATCGTAAACTTATCGGCCTACTGCTGCAATGCAGCCGGCGGTTCGTGGTCGCAGCTGATTTTGTTCGCTCAAATCACGGCTGAGAGCAGCACGGTCGCGGCGCGCGAATGCGCTAGTCACGTGGTATTTTTTGTATTTCGCGGGCTTTCTTTGCAGCATGGAAAAAATGGTACGCGTAAAACTTTCTTTATCGCAAATGATGCAATGGGGGTTTCTGAAGACGCCCTCCAATTTTGGAACGCTCATTTCTTGCGTAAAGTCAATATTTATCAATTTAGTAAATTAATACTAATTAACAAATTCGTTAATTACAAAAGAAAAAAATTGCCTGTAGTGTGCAAGATAGCTGTAAGCAATATTCAAATGATTTCATTCGCCTGCCTCAAATATTGTATTTTTTAACCCTTGGATAAAGATAGCTGGGACACCCGGTATATATATATATATATATATATATATATATATATATATATATATATATATATATATATATATATATATATATATATATATATATATATATATATATATATATATATATATATATAGGGGCTTCCGCATCAATGTTGGGCGCTTGGGGATTTTCAATACACCCATAAATCCAAGGACACGGGCGGTCCTTCGATTTAATCCAGAATTTTATGCGGCCAGCGTGGTCGCGTATCAAAACCCGTGCGCTCGTGCCTAGCAGCGTGCCATCTTACGTTCTAGGTGTGAGCATCTTTTCTATGTGGTAACTCATATAATGGCCGACGAGCGTAGCGATGTGGGCTTGTTGGTGCATAATGAAAGGCAGTTTCTTAGCGCTGGTGTGGACGAGGACAAATAAGGAGAGACACTAGACACTTCTAATTTGTCCTCGTCCACACCAGCGCTAAGAAACTGCCTTTCCATATAATGGCGAAACAGCTAAAATGCAACATTAAGGCCTCCTATGCAACCGGTACCGTTCACAGCCTCATGTCGAGCCACCTCAGCGCTGTAAGCACTCGTGATTACATGGAATATCTAGTGTTCTTAAATGTTACAATTCGTACGCTGATGTGCTGTTTCCGCTGATCTAAAAATAATGACCAATTCGTAATACTTAGCTTTATATCCTTTGGGAATGTTAAGTACCACACAATGCTAATTGGCCTTAAAACTCGTTATGTCTCCAGTCATTTCTATTTTCGTTATCTACTAAATTTCAAGAAAAACATCAAAACTTATAATTTTGTTTACGGAAAGCGTTGTCGTGCTTTGAAGCGCGATATATATCAGTGCAAATTTATTGAATGATTTTGTTCTGTTCAGCATCCAGCGAGATAGTGAACGCTTACTTCAAAAGCCACCGCAGGTTAAAGCGCTTCCAGTTAGGCTGTTCACTAAAAGATCAATTATTCATAGATGACACGTATTCACGGCAATAATAGGAAGTAGCTGGCTCCAAATAGAAAGTGTTATTGGTCGCCTCTATTGATGAGTATTCCCGAGTTATTTTATTTATAAACATCTAGAATGTGATCAGGTGAAACAATGCCACTTATAAATTTAATGGAACTGTAAACCAAATAAGTTTCTTCAGACGGCATTTTAAATGTGAATTGATGACGTGTTGTCTTATAAGAAATTCTATTTATCTATCTTCTTCAAGTTGCTTCTCAATATGGTCGAGCTTGGCCTGGATCCGCAGCAGTCGCTATGGAAACCTCGATTCCTACTTGGTTCTGCATTTGATTCCCACCCAGAGTAAGTATTTAGGGGCAACATATCCTTATGAATGACCATCACCACTCCTTAGCAAGTTCGATGTTCTTATACACAATGCACATCGCTTCTTGCATTAACTTGCATGGGGCAACAAAAATATGGCGTCATTACATGATGTAGTTGTGCCTTAACCGTATCGTTTGATTGATGTTTGGTGGTTTATTTACCTACATCAGTAGTTCTCAGATGGGGGGTGCGCGGGTCCCAGGAAGTCCGTGAGGATTTTTTTTTTTTGGGGGGGGGGGGGGGGGGGGGGTCCGCGAAACGAATCTTGTAAAAAAAAAAAAAAGATACACATGTTTTTTGGAGGCGCAGTATATCCCGTGACAGCGACCGCATCTGACTTTTAGTATGATTTACCCAATAATATCTTTGCATTGCACCGCAGCTAACTTGTGTTTTCCCTTTTCCGTGAGATGGCTCTAAAGCTTCGGTTTTAATTTTCGAGAAATATGCATAATGCGGCTGCAGAGCGCACAACTTATTGACACGCTGTTGAGATCGAATTGGCATGTCACTTTAATTTGACCATAGTTTGCCAGAGAAAAAATTAAAGGCACGTATTTCACGCTGCCTGTTGTGCTAACTTATGGCCTGCCCCCTTTTCCTTCACTGTAGGGGGGCCCCTCACCACTTTCACCAGTGCACAAGGGGTCCCCAAAACATGCATGCATGGAGTTAATATACTGAGTCTAGAGGAAAAGCTCTCCATAGGGCCCATGCATTGAAACATATAGCCGCACGGCTTCCGCCATGATGGAACGATACTCAGCCTACGGGTGACGTCTCACTCGCAGTCGCCATTGCATGCTGCAATGCACCCTGTCATTTCTTTCGGTTTCTTGGTTCTCTGTTTGATCGCAGTTATAGACTGTCGCATAAAGTCGAGTTGTTGGCTCATGGGAACAAAAAACACGAACGACGACACACTACAATTCACACGACGCGCAAGGAATTCACACGACGCGCAACGAATTTACACGACGCGCAATCGGCTGCACGGCCACGCTCTCAACTGTTGATACGTTACAAGTATGGTGGCGCCATCTAGTAAACAAACCTGCAAGCGCTGCTTTCCGCGCGCATTAAATTGCATAAATGGCCATTGCGTCGTTCCTAAATGTAGTTGATATAAACATCAAACGATTTCTGTCCATGTATAATACGCGAACAGTCTTTTTTATAATTTATATGACGAGAATTTGAGTGTTTTTAAACGCTATATTAAGCGCTTCTGTAAATTGTTGTACTGGCGACAATGACAATGTACCAACATGTCATTGCTCGCAGGGTTATAGCTTTCGCAGCCAAGGTTTTCCTCTAGAGTCTGTTATATTAACTCTATGCATCCATGTATGAGAACAACTGACCTGCAGAGTGCCAATTTCGCTCTTTGCTTAGGTCATTGCTTAGTCGGTTGCCACATTGTATCGCACAGAACTCATGCATTAAAATATAGGAATGACAAATATACGCAATATGTGAGGCATAAAGTTTGGTTGGTTTAAGAACTCAATGCAACTGCGATACACTGCCTACGCCAAAGAGTCGCAGCAGATAATCATAAATATTCTTTAGAAAGAATTCTCAAGTGAACTGACAGTGTATTAGCTACGTTCACTTGGGCTGAAAGCCTCGTATCACTTGGGCTGAATTTTTTATATATATCGGCCCTATAAAAAGTCATGCATTCAAAATCACTTACATGTGATAACTTATGAAAATGCGGAGTTATTATTCTACGATTGATCAGATCGTTTGTCAATGAACACACACAAATGTTTTGTCGATGGCAAATCAGTACACCCGAAATATGTCCGTGGAAAATAGTTGCATGGTTTTGGTACTTCTTTGGAAAAAGCACTTGATATTTCGACACGTTCCTGGCTGACGAAATGTGAAGAGCAGAGTTTTCGAACTACCGGTGCTTGTTTACTGACAAAGGAGAAAATCCGAAGTTTTTGAAGCGTCATTTTTAAATGGCCCTATATGTCAAAGTAACAGACTATTGGGTGAGCTGAAGCAAAGCCTGGATTGCAATACCTTCTCACGATTGTAATTTATTGATAATTTATTCACGAGAAAAACATATCTTTTTTTACTCTCTCAGCATGACACGATCTGTATTTATCAGTGCCCTATGGATGGAGTGAGCCCAACAATTTGATGGAGTGAGCCCAAACAATAAGTACTATAAAAAAAGGAATTGAGAGCGTTTGGGGGGGAAAAAGTTTAAAACTCGTAATTTTTATGCTATATACTTAGAAAAAATAGGAACACACCTTGGCCGCGAATGTGATTTTTGAAAACTATGGCCACTGAGATGGCCTTTAAGCTCTTGCGCAGAAAGCGTACGAGAAAAAGCGAGTTTGCAAAAAAAAAAAACAAAAAAAACGGACGCGTTTTATAGTAATTGATGAAAAATTCGAGAAAGAAAGCTATATGGGTGTAAAATACTAGAAGAAAGTAAAGTTAGTTGCCAGAAACATGCAGACGTTTGATTTTGAGAGCCGACAATGCTTCTCAACCGCAGCTCTCCTGTGTCTTTGGATCCAAGCTTTTCGCGGGAAGCGCAAGAGACCCTGAAACAACGAGGTCACGTATTAGACATGTGTTCAGAGAAGAGAAATTTTCACCAGCCCGGACACGCCAACATATTGGCTCGCCCTTCGCTTTGGTCCTCGAAGGAAGGAGTGTCACCAACCGGCCACAAGTCAGTCGACAATGATTTCATTTGGTGTGGTATTGAACCTCGCATCAACGGGGCTGCCCTCGGCTACTGAAAAATGACTTTTAAGAAATGCTAATGACGTGTTCATGAACCAGTAAAATAACTTTTGAATGGTGTGTGCTGTGAATGAATTCAAACGCTCAGAAACTGTAAGTGTAAGGAGTTGGTAGTGTCATCCGCCATTGAAAAAATATTTTTGTCACTGCAACTTGTATGCTTCCAGCAGACGTAATACTGCCTGTGGCATTCTTACACCACTATAGGATAAGGTATTATATAAGAAAGGATGAGAGGCTTGTTGAATGTTGGCTGGGACCCCATGTGGACCAGGACTAAGCTGCTATGGCTAGGACTTCAGCGTTGGCTCACTCTACAATGTTTTGCTCGTGATTTCAAGAAAGCCTTTAATAAGGCGAAAGCCTTAGGTGCCACATCAAACGTGAAAAATGACCGTCGTAGGCGGCATGGGCGTCAAAGCGAGTAGTACAAAAAATCATCATTTGATGTCTTCACCCTATGACGCTAGCTAACGTCACAGGTAAACAGGTAACCAAATTTTATGCTGTCACAGTGACTTCCTGATGACGTCATCACACGACTTTAATGACGTGAGATGCACAAAGCTGTCAATGCCTCCGATCCCAGAGGTAGTGCGAACACACGATGGGTGCGGAGAGCCTTCGGGGGCAGATCAATGCAATCGACTGAGAAATAAAACATGGCTGTCGCCGCCCCACTCGCCTGAGGCAAATGCTTAAGAGATTGTGTGACCTTTTTTTTCCAGCAATATGTATAGGATATCGGTTTTCAGGAAGCTTAGAATGAAGAAACACAAGTTGGTATAGTAAAGGATTACTTGGGACCATAGCTCGGCGAACTCACTCATGAGTCGACTCACTCGGACTCACTCAGACTCAGATCGAGCCGTGAGTCTGAGTCTGAGTGAGTCCGAGTGAGTAAAATTTGGTGAGTTTAAGTTCGAGTGAGTCCGGTTGAAGAAAATTTTCGTGAGTGTGAGTCCGAGTGAGTTCGGCTCAGGAAAAGTTTGGTGAGTCTGAGTACGAGTCAGTCCAAAGCGCAAGATATATTTCTTGAGTGAGTCTGAGTGAGTTACACCTTCTTTTGCCGACCTATGGTCCTATCTACTAATCTTCAGCATTACTATCAGCCTTGCCAGGATCCACGCTTTTACTCAGGTCTACTCACACATATTCCAAAGCAGTGTCGTTCATAAATCCTTTCCATATTTATTGATCAGAGGCGCGAATTACGGGGGGGGGGGGGGTGCCTTGATCGCCCCGTTAATTTTTTCCAGGGAAGTTCTAAATAGATATATCTTATGTTTGATGAAAACATTTTTTATTAAAAAAAAAGAAAACGGGGAGGGTCCCTATTCCGGGACACCTATGGCAACCTCTGCGACAGCCCGGGCCCGCTGAACGAGTTGTCATCCCTTTCACGAAAAATGACCTTACTGGTTTGCGAGCACTCATAACTGGTATCGAAGGTACATATCAAAAGGCGCCAAGAAGAGCCAAATTACGTGACATATTGGTGTTAAAGAGCATTGACACCATGGTCGAAAAGCTAATTCTAGGCTAACGGACTCATGAGTCGACTCACTCAGACTCACTCCGACTCAGATCAAGCCGTGAGTCTGAGTGAGTCCGGGTGAGTTATGTAGTGGTGAGTTTGAGTCCGAGTGAGTCCGGTCGAAGAAAATTTTGGTGAGTGTGAGTCCGAGTGAGTCTGGCTCAGGAAAAGTTTGGTGAGTCTGAGGCTGAGTGAGCCCCGAGCGCAAAATATATTTCATTAGTCAGTCTGAGTGAACTCCACAAGTTTTGCCGACCTATGCTTGGGACTTGTACAAGTTTCAATCTGTACAACAACAGACATCTTTAGTTTCATCTTCAACTGCCTGCAATCCCGGAGGGAGTGCAAAACCGCGCTGGGTGCAGAAAACAGTCGTGGGGCGCGGGGGTGGGGACAAAAACAATCGACTGAGCGACTGAAAGAGAAAAAAGATAACTTTTTTCGCAGATTTTATGTCTTAGCTCTACATGATGATGCTGATGATGATCATAGCAAGCACTACAACACTTTAGTCAACATTATGAAGCGCTAGCCAGTCTTGGGCAAAGCCAGTAGATGGATAACCAAAAGAAGAACGGCTATTTGGGCTAGTTGGTTATAGCGCAGGAAGTGCAGATAACCAAAATTAGCCAGCGTGAGCCGAAATCAAGAAGCATTAGCCAACATCAGCTAAAAGCCAACATAATTAAACATTGAGCCACCGCTCTCTATCCTCAGCACGAAACCTACCAGCATTAACCACCACTCAACTTACAGTAGCCACTGGTGGTCAGCTATAGCCAACTGTAGGCAGGCTTACCGAAGTCCTGTCTGCCGCAATAGTATTGAAAGTTGGGCTAGTTGGTATGTTTGGTAAAGCGCGAGAACGGCGAAAACGGAATAGCACAGAAGAGACCCGGACAGCGCTCGTCCGTGTCCCTGCTGTCTAATTCAGTCTTCGTAGTTCTCGCGCTTTACTCGAACATGCTCGTGTCTAGTTTTTTTTGTCCCGTGTGACCACGCTGTCTCCTGATATAAGGCCTCAGCCACCATTAAGTAATAGCCAACATCATTCGGTGCAAGCCAACCGTAAGCCAGTATCTGGGCTTAGCCAGAACTAAGTGGCATGTCTGAGCTGGCTCGGTCCCGTATATCACAATCAGCACCCGACAGCTGGAGTAGCAAGCGAGGCGATCAATTACGCTAACAGCTCCTGGTATTTAATAAAATGTTATTATCTCTCTCTCTCTATACCGGTCCTGTATTTAAAAAAATCCAAGAGGTCTAGGAAAGTTGTGCCTTCTGCGTATCGGCGGTAGTCGTGTCTACTTACAACTAGTATTTTTGGTCTCTAGGTAAAACCATTAATAAGCTTAATTAGCCAACTATTTCATGATCGGTGTAGTTGGTAACATATCAATTTTATGTCGTAGGTCGTCCCAAGTAACCTAAGAATCAAGCATTTATTTCCTGCTGAAATCTGCTAGGTTCTTTCTACCGCAAAACATCTAATCCCCGAAAAAACTTCAAACATGATAGCGTGCTCCGGCATCGCTACTTACGCGCTTCCAATCAGTTTGACATCTGCTTGCATTCGTTCATTGCCGCACAGCACAGCGCTTCGCAATGTAAGGTGTCTTGATAGGCTTTACGCCCCTAACTGACGGCGAGATAAGCAGCTGTCCGCTGAGAGACCAACACAACGCACGCCCCCCCCCCCCCCCCCCCAACACACACACACACACTCGTTAGAACACGCTACGCCTATCACTGCGTCTACAGTCAGGTTCAAGCCGCAGCCATAAGATAGTGTGATGAGCTGTAAGTTCGGCGATAAACGAATGCAGCCGTTGTCCATCAAGGTTCACTAGGACGCGCTTGAGTATCAACACATGAACATGCATCTATTTCCCACCTTGCTTGCTTTCTTGGGCTTTAGTTATATGGCAGGTATCTGCACAAAATAAGTGCTTCATTATAAGGTTCTTTGAGGCAGCCTAGAGCTTCAAATGTCTATGTTACCGGTTCAGGCGTTAAAACAAATAAATTCCTAATTAAACTCCATGACTTCTTTACTAGTTAGTGATTAAAATGCTGGCTGTAAGTACACAGGACTACCGCTAATATTCAGCTGGTACAACCTCCCCCAGAGCTCCTGTTATTGTTTTATCGTTGGTCGACTCAGCTGGAACACCTTACATGCGGCTTAACGTCAGTCAACATTACCCGGTGTTACTCGACATTAGTAACGGTTGATTGAACGCAGGCTAACCGGACAAAAGGATAGTATGGCTAATGAACCAAGCTTCACTGGTGAGGTTTCTGAATGAAGCTTTAGCAGAAAATCTTTTAAGAGCCGTCTGCTTCGTTGCACGAAGAAACTTGTCCATATTTATCCAACCACTGTTCGACACCGTGACGCCGAATACCACAAATCACGGTTGGGTTAACCTACCAGGCGCTGACGGTCCTGACAGTGTACTCAGATAGGTAAGGCCGCAGAATAAAGGCTGCTGCTCTTGGGTCATGTTCGATCGCAGCGAGACGCGATCGCAGCGAGACTTCGAATCGCAGCGAGACGCGTGACTAATCTGCCTCCGTTTCGCATGCGTTCGTATTTTCTCGCGCTTTGCCTTGGCTTTGCGCATCGTGCAAACGCCATCCGCGTTCCAGCGTTTAAATTGACGAACACTTTGTAAATTCCAAATTGCGTTCCTCGATCGCCTGTGTCCACTGAGACATTTGGCGTTGGACGGGGTCGGTCAGAATGGAACGCGACGCGCGCGTCTCCCTCCTTGCATGAATAGACACGCTTGACACGGCGACGCTACGCAAGCAAAGCGGGACGCTACGCAAGCAAAGCGCGAGTGCTGTAGAGTCCAACACGACCGGCGTCCGTCTGCGCGCCCCGGCGCCCACCTAGCACCATGCCAGGGCACGGCCGAAGGGACGGCCAGATGAACAGACGGACGTGAGCATGAGACATTAATGGCTTTCGCCTTAAAAATTTGGTGTATATCAAGCTAGCGAAACGGCCATGAGAGTGCCATGAGCGTGGCATGCAAGTCATGATGCACATGACATGTCATGATTTCCATATCACCACTTGTCATTTATGCTCGTCATAGAATCCCGTAGCTCAATACCAAATTTGGTGTATATCAACCTAGCGAAACGGCCACGACAGTGTCATGAGCGTGGCATGCAAGTGATGTTGCACATGACATGTCATAATTTCCATATTACCACTAGTAATTTATGCTCGTCATACAGTCACGACACTCCATTGCGAATTTGGTGTATATCAAGCTAGCGAAACGGCCGCGAGCGTGCCATGAGCGTGGTATGCAAGTCATGTTGCACATGACATGTCATGATTTCCATATGACCACTTGGCATTTATATTCGTCATACAGTTACGTCACGCAATACTAAATTTGGTGTATATCACGCTAGCGAAACGGCCGCGAGCGTGCCATGAGCGTGGCATGTAAATCATGTTGTACGTGACATGCAGGTCATGATTTTCATATTACGACCCGTCTTTTTTTGTTGGTCATGCAGAAATGTCTCATCGTACCAATTTTTGGATACATCAAGTTAAGAAAACGGCCTCAGGAGCAATATGGCCACGGCGTGTAAATCATACTTTTCATGACAAGTTAATCATAATTTTCATGATATGACCAGACATTCATGTTTGTCATACAGTCATGTTACACCATACCACTTTTGGTATAAATCCCATTAACGATACGGCCAGGAGAGCACAAAGTCGTAGGCGGCTAGATAGATAGATAGATAGATAGATAGATAGATAGATAGATAGATAGATAGATAGATAGATAGATAGATAGATAGATAGATAGATAGATAGATAGATAGGCTCAAAGTCGCCGAAGTTCGCGAAGAAATGCTTCGCATTTAAAAACAGGCATTGTTGCTTGTGGAAGCCATGCACGATAGCGACCACATCATGCCTAACTTTCGAAAATAATTTCCACTGTGATGTCACGGAAGCAGGAAGCACCAGGGCGAACAGACACCCACAAGAGAAATGACACAAGAGATGACGTTCTCTTGCTCTCTTCCATTTGATTGGCTGCTTTGCGCTCTGCGTTCTTGGCACGGTTTGAGCCATGTTTTCTCATTCCTCGTTATTTCCCGAGCTTCGCTATGGCATGGATAGGGTGGACTTATTTTGCCAATAATCCAGTTGTCAATCAGCTCTTGAGTGTACGTATCGTTTCTGTAGTGGGTGTCCACGATGGTACTTCCGTGCTTCATGATGAACCAACTAACGTCATTGGTATA
>JALIZH010000677.1:0-17147 GCA_030522465.1 Rhipicephalus appendiculatus
GGTGCCAAAATATTTTAGTTGCTCCAGGAGTGGGTGGTTTGAAAAAGCACTGATTACAACACACTTCAGCACAATTAGTTATCAACAGCAGCATCAACAGAGTCAGCAAGTGCACATGCGCAGGTGCGCGTGTTGCCGCACGGACGAGTAGTCGGCGGTCCCAACATCCTCGTGTTTCATTTTTACAGCGAAAGCTGTTATTAGATCACAAGGGTCGCTTCTGCGCCGTAGTTGTCCGCCGCCGCCGCCGCTGCCGCCGCCGCCGGTGTCCGTAATCAATATCGCAAGAAATAAGAAAAAAAAACTAAATAAATAAAAAACACCTATGACAGAATGGGAATCGAGCCGGGTCCTCTGCGTGGCAGCCCAGCACTCTACGACTGAGCTACGCCGCTGCTTGAAACTGCAGCGCAAACTGACCCTATGCGAAGGCTTCATGTCGGGTAAGGAATCGCATTAACATGTGTTGTAAAGCGTTTTAGAACAGTAAAGTAACAACCAGACGTCACACAATGCAAATTGCGTAACGATCGGGTCGTTCAATGCTCCAACCCATTACAAAAGCCTGTGGCATAATTCTTCTTCGACGTCAGCCACAGCATCAACAAAGTGCACATAATGCATTACATGAGTGTAGCGAGTACCGCGCTTTTTCCGAAGAATGACGAATAATGGCATAGTAGACGCTTTCCCACTACTCAAAAATTATGATGATTTATGGCGTAGTCGGTACCATGCAAGTGCGCTTGTAGTAGTAGCCCCAAGAGTGTTTAAAAGAGGCTCTAAAAAATCACGCCATATCCACGAAGTGAATGATGATGAGTGGGCGAAGCTCGATCGTTTTCATCCATGGCAGAAAGAGAATGTGTGGTCTAGAACGCGCTTATACCTCATGGTCGTCAGCGTCATCGTCATCGTTATCACGTGTAGTGGGTACATTCCACTATACTGCGTCATCGTCATCACGTGTAGTGGGTACATTCCACTATACTGCGTCATCGTCATCTTTATCACGTGGAGTGGGTACATTCCACTACACGTGGCTACCTACCTACCTACTACTACTACTACTACTACTACCACTACAGAGGAGGGACAGACCCACACCCTAAGGAGCTTCGCCCCTAAAAGGCCGCTCTCCCAGCTTTCGCTGTGGCTGTGCTGCGCGTTCCGCGCAGGCCTGGCGGTTTTTTTATGGCTCGAGCATAGTGTTTCATACTATAATACCTAGAAAGGAATCTGGCGTTAGTGTCTATGCGGGCTCCTTCAGCGGCGCTTGTACCACCATAAAAATGATGGGACGTACAGGCTTTGCGTCTGCTTCATATGGATTACGTTCTTGACATTGGCGACGCTTATTTGCCGACTCTAGAACAAAGTGATATGAAGTTATTTTGTAATAAAACTTGCCTCATTTTTTACGTAAAACTTGTTGCAAAGATCTACGCATCTCCACGAGGTGAATCACGACGAGCGGGCCATGCACTGGGGATCGTCCTTACTGTAAATCACACATGACTATGCCCACTCGTGCATGTAAATCAGTGACAACGCGTGCGTACAGTATATGCAATGTGTTTTTTACCGTTGAGCCGCCGCTTCCCGCGCCCTCAACACAGGGGTAGCCGCTTTTTCGCGTTGCCGTTTTTGCCGCTGCTTCTCGAGCTCTGGCCTCCGGCGTGGCTTGCTGTCTGCGTAGACGATGAGCCTCCGCATGCCGCGCTCTCGCCTCTGGTGTAGCAGCTTGTAGTCGGCGTTGCCGCTTTGCCTTTCGCGGGTGAGAGCGCTTCCACGATCGTTTTCATCTATTGCAGAAAGAGAATGCATGGTCTGGAACGCGCTTATTATTCATCGTCATCAGCGTCATTGTCATCGTCATGACGTATAATGGGTACGTTACATGGGCTGTGCCGTGATGGCAGAAAGAGAATGTGGGGGCTGGAACGCGCTTATTCTTCATCGTCATCAGCCACAGCACAAACAAAGTGCACATGGTGTCTTACAGTTGTGCAGCGGGTACCTCGCTTATCAGCAGATTGACGAATGTCATAGTGGGTGCTTCCTTACTTCATGTTAAGTTACGGTGGGCGTATAGTGGGTACCTTGCATGTGTTATGCCGTGACGGACATATGGTGGGCGTAAAGTGGGTACTTTACATGTGCTGTGCCGGACAGCGGACAAGCCTAGACCCCTAAGGTGCTTCTCCCTTAAAACTTTGTGTGACCGTGAAACGGAAGTGAAACCTGGACCAATTCAACCACCAAGGTAAGCATTGTTGTGCCATTGTGTTCCAGATTTAGCATGACAATTTATCGAATTATATCTTTTGAGGACGCTTCTTAACAAACACGATTGTTTTTCCCTCGAAAGTGCGCATTATCTATTTATTGAAATAACAGTACTGTATTGAGTGAGAAACACTTAACGCTACGTCTGCTGCGATTCCAGGTGCGTTTTCGATTAACCGATTTTTCGATTAACTGAATGCGCTGAGCCGAATTGCACTGTGGACATCTCCTTTAGATCGACATGAAGAGAATAGCTGCCCAGTAGTTGTCGCATCTTTCTCTCCTAAAGAATTCTCAAAGAGTATTGCCTGACCTCAGCGCTGCGGCATCGTCCAGCCATAAAAGGTGACGACACAACTCGCTGGATAGCATATTCGGGGAGTCTTGGACCAACTACGTTGTGCATAGATATATAAAATAGATAAGTAATGTATATCGCATGGTTAATGCACTTTTCCCCTTTCTTCTTTACTCGAGTACGTAGATAAATAAATAGAGAAATAAGGCCATAAAATACTTAGAATAACCGATAGCTGAGCTAGTTGGTAGGTATTCATGTTAAAAGGACACGACGGGTTGTCTTATGCTGTCGTCTCTTAGGGTAACACAGGCAAACCCACGTATCAAAATAGAAAAAAGGAAGCAAGCAAAAAAATAGAAAGAGAGAGACAAAAACTAAAGTAGGAAGTAAAATAGAAATACCAAGAAACAGAAAAAATGAGATAAAAAGAGGGGGAATAAATCAATATAAATGAAGAAAAGAAAAAGACTGAATATATAGAAACAGAGAAAAAGAAATAAAAAAAGGAGGAAAGAAAGAGAAAATTGCACGGAAAGAAGGCTGCCAAGCTCCGTGCACTTCCTTAAAGTTTGGCACCCCTACGAAGCTGCCTTATTATATTTTTTAGGGGCGAAGCTCCTTATGGCGAGACCTGGCCGGTTGTCGAGCGGCGTCGGTCGTCGATCGTCAACCATCCTCTGTACCCCGTAGTGTTCCCTTATCGTACAATAGAGGGCGCTGTCCCAGAGATGCATGCAAACTGCAGTTGTGTGACGATATTCTAGATGGCGCTGTACGCATTCCATTTCTCGTCTCGTTTCCGAGAGGGCGCTGTCCCATAGACATGCGTACAATATGGCGGTTGGGTGAAGGTACGCTAAATGGCGTTGGCGGTGCAGCTGCTCTCCGATTGGTCGCTGCGCGGGCTGCGCGGGGTTGCGCCGGGCGGCGAGCGCCCGCTATCTCTCATTCCCCGGATCGACGCCGTACGAGTGCGCTTGCCGGATCGTGCTTCTTGGCGAACCATGGACGACGAGAAGGCCGCGCCGCTGCGGCTCGTGCTCGTCGGCAGGATCCCGAGGTGCGAGCTCGAGAGGCCGCCGCGACGCGAGCGCGGCGCCAGGCGGATCTCGAGGCGGTGCGCGCCAAGGAGGCCGCCCAGCAGTAATCGCTTTGATTACTGCTGGGCGAAACCACTGAATATTTCACGGTGTAACCATGATTGCTTCACGAGCTTCGCCCCAAACTCTTCATCATTCACCCCGTGGATATGCTGTGATTTTTTAAAACTTTTCCAACGCTGTACGATTTTCCAGTTAGCGTCGTTTGCCGTGTCTTGACTACTCTCTTGTGTCCATGTCTGCACACCCCTGTCTTTATAAGGGTCCCGAAACAGCCTCTGAAAAATAAAATCTAGCGCGTTATTCTTCCTTGGCATTTCTGGTTTCTTCGGCGCTTTTCGTGACGCCAGAACGGTGATTCACGTGACATGATTAGAGCATATACTCTCCATTGATACATATGCGAGAAATATCAGTTGCGAATTCTCTCCTACTATTATTTTCCATGCATTCGCTAAACTGTTACTCCTCACCTGGCATGATTATTGAGCGCGATAAACTTATTTCGCTCCATTTTGTGAGTTTCCGATTGCGCAGGCTGAAATAACAGTGTGGCCGACAAGCTTGAAATCGTCATAGCCTCAGCGCTTGGCGCTAACATTATACACGCGCTTTATGAAAAAATAAGTGGCGAGGAGATTGCCTGTAAGAAGGGTAGTGTAGGTGAGAACGAAGTCAATGGAAAAAGTGCCGGATTATTTATTTTTCCAACGGACCAACTCTTTAAAGTGAAGATGATGCAGCTCTCCAGAAGAGGCCAGCCCACTTCTATGGTTATCTTTTGATCACGATAACAATTATAAGAACACTGTGCAGGTTTCACCGTCGCCGTCATGTTCCGTATAAACTCGAAATCGATAACTTTTGTACGCGCATCGTATGCCGCACCCCTTTCGTAAAAGCTCGTGAGCGCTAGCGAGGAACACTGCTGAAGCATAGATGAAATAACACGCCCGTCTCCGCCGCACGGAGGGCGCTTGCGATAACGTCACTCCGCTTGCGAGGCCTGCCGTCGATTGCGCCTGAACCATAAAGGTGGCACCTTTGTCCGTATTTCACTGGACGAAGGAGTATGAAGGAACGTCGGTGTAGAGGGGCTGCGTGGGTCGAGCCGCAACTGTGAACGATTACTATAGGCCAGGGGCGTAGCCAAGGGGGAGGGGGCGGGGCTTATAGGGCTTCAGCCCCCCCCCCCCTCCAAATTTTTTTGTATTGTGATGTATCGCCGACCAAAAGAGCTAGCTGCACCTGAAATCATCCTGGATTTTTTCTAAAATTGTTTGTCGCAGTCGAAAAGACACTTCGGTGTGAACATTGCGGACCCCTGGTGGTCCTGTATCTGGCTGTGCAGCGCATGATACCTTAGGAAAAAAAATGACTGCGTATCTGCGTGCTTCGCTGCAAATGTCGTCGATAGACGATAGTCGTGTGCCGGCCATACTACTATGTTTTGCCTTGCCTTAGACAGCGCCTACTCTATGTTGAATCGGCCGCACCTGGCTGGCATTGATAAAATAGAGGCGCTGCGCGAGATATGGACGCCATCAAAAAGATGAGCTTGTGCTGAACCAAGGGCCACTGCCAGCGGCAGCACCTTCTCGTCGGCACATGGCTTTTTCGCCCAGAGCGTCGCAGCTCGTGCAAAGCGTCAAAATGACGTTGCGGAAGAAGAACCGTAAACAGGAGGCGCGCCGCTCGCCAAGCTCCAGCCAATCGGCGGTGGCCGAAAGGGACAGTCCTCAAGGTGGACACATCGAGAATAGCTCTCCAGCTCAATTACTGGTGACTGCTCGCGGGAATTACTGGCCCCAGTTCGTTTCCCCGCTGTTTTGGACTGGAAGACACAAACTATTTTCCACTTTAAAAAATTCTGCAGTGAGTGGTAGACGACACTTTGCGACAAGGTAACCACTCCTGGAGCAGTGCAAACAATCTTTGGAAATTCTGGAGGCCTTTTCTTGAGACCTTTCGAAAGCACGTGTCACTGAACATAGGCGTGCGCAGGGTTCCCCTTCCGGGGGGGCAGGGAGGGGCGAAGGTTCATCGCAGCGCCCCCCTTCTTATTAAGTCAATGTATGGGGCAGAATTTGCGCCCCCTCTCTCAGGTGACTAGGGGGGCGGCCGCCCCCTCTGCCCCCCTCGTGCGCACGCCTATGTCACTGAATGAATTAAATGTTACGACGGAGACAGGTTCCCATTTCTGTCTTCTTTTTTTAGGCGTCTTTCTTTTGCTACTTGATCCTCAGTAACCGCTCGACTTTATGATATGCATTCGTGGACGATGGTGCATAGTCTTCTGAGGCGAACGCTTCGCGTCAGTGCGGCATTCGGTGAACGGTTTTGTGGATGGACTGTCATGTACTTCCGGAACGCTTTTCGCTGAACTCCTGAACTGGTCAACGCACAGAAAGGAACTAGGGAACTGATCATGTCATCTAGCTGCCTAAATGTCTTGACGAAAAGATGCTTATTTGCCTTAGGCGACAGCGTAGCCTTGATGACTTGAAAGTCTTCATGTTTTAGCACAGGATAATTGCATTGTTACATGAGGTCTAACTTTAGGTACGGAAATATGTAGAAGATTCTCCAGCGCAATGCGTTGCTCCGAAAGTTCGATGCTTAGACGTTACATCGCAATATATGTTTTAACATTGGCGCAACGCTGCTTTCATATCAGCCCTTGCAGTGGTATCAGCCAACTTAGTGTGGTCACAACATAACGAACGGTATGGTGACCTCATCAGAAACACCGAAGCTTCTGAACCAATAGTCTACTCGGTGAAGGTCCTTCCCGAGATGCGGAAAGGAGCTCTTCGCGAAAGTTGGATGTCGGTCGCGAGCGTTTTCCCCATTAGACATGCATACGGTATTATCACTTCTGGTTCTGCTTTGTTGATTTTTCGAGCCTCGTTTAGGATTCATCAGTGCACTGCTCTCTCCACACTCGTACTTGATTGGGCGTTAGAATCCTAATGCGTTTTCGGCTCCAAGCGCTTTATCTGTTCTACAACTGGAGCAAGTAACATGCAAAATGAGTCGTGACTTCCCTGCAGATGCACGTCCAGAGGTGTCTTTGATGCCTCGTCATGTTTAGCGGCGTCGTGATCTTTCGAGAGTATTACTTTCAGTCCCTCTAATTCTCGCCGGAGCTGATGCAACTCGTTCTTTAAGGCACGGGCTTGGGACACAGCTGACCTGTAGGCTTCCATCTGGGCAGCATCATTAAGCTGTTCGAGCACGTCGATCGAACACGGCGTCGTCGCTATCTTAGGTTCGCGGAGCCGGCGTTCTCCTGAAGTTAGCGGTTAAGCCAAAGGAGCGCGTATAAAGCGAAGTCTCCACACAGAAGATATCCACCTCTTTATAACTCACACCGAGATGTTGGGCGCCAAATGGACGTGCGATTGTGGCCATTGGATTTCTATGGGTGCCGAGGCGGCGTAAGACGACAGAACACACTGAAAACCAGCAAGGGATTGCCTGAAGCTTTTAACGCGACAGTGTTAAGGAGCTCGTTTTTCAAAAATTCTGATGCCAGTATCGACATCGGTGTCGGCGTCGTTGCTTGCGAGCAAAAATTTATGATCTTGTCCGTGACCGAAAAATTGAGAAAGATGCAAAAAAAAATAATCAATACAGGTGGTGAGAGTGACAATTGAACCCAGGAGTCTGCGTGGTGAGTAGGTGTTCTACTAAAGAGCCACGCTATTGCTTGAAGATACTTTGAAAAACTAGCAGTTGTTCAGTGTACGAATACAACCGATGAGCGAAGCTCCTTAAAAAATTACACCATCTCCGACTAAAGGCAACCATGTGGGGATGCGAAGAAGCACTGGTGTTCACTTATGTTTCCATTTGTTGTTTCCAATTGTTTGTTTCCGTGTATGTTTGATATGTGTGTGGAGTTGTGTATCAGCGGTGCTGCTTACGCTGATTTCGCTACTGTCACAGCTTACGTTACCGATGCCGCTACAACTGGCGCCAACGTTGACATCCATAGCGTCGTTGCGAAGGAGAGTGCAACGGAGCGAGCGCGCGCCGAATTATATACGAGCGCACGCCGCATTATATACGAGAGCACAGCTGCGCCAGAGAGAGAAACGGGAGAGGAGAAACGAAGTGGAGGCAGCGCTCACGCCACCTCCTCCCATCTCCTCGCACTCACGCAAGGAGAGGGGGGGATAGTTGGCGCATGCGCAATAAGGGTGGTCACGCCGCACACCGGATTAACTCCGCCATAAGCTGCTTCGCATCTAAAATGGGACGCAAACGACTATACGCCTGATCTCGCTGCTGGCTTTCATGAAGGCGGTAGGGTGGGGAGTGGGTGGGGGAGAGCGTTTGCTGCGCTGGGTGGCGGAGATGACTGAGCGAGTGAGTGTGCGGCGCGCGCAGCGCAGGGAGAGGAAGACAAGTGGAAGAGGGGTGCGAGCGGTGATGCGGCGGGGACCTTCGGACGATGGATAGTCAAAGAAAGCCGCGCGCGGTGTCTCATTAGACAGCTTAGTTGGACGTCCGCAGCCACTCTGCGGGCACAGCCTGCCAGCCATTGCCTATGGCAGGCTGCGTCCGCAAAGCTATTCCTGACGCTCAACTAAATCTGTTCATTGACTACCCATGTGCTGTGAGGAGCCATAACTAATCTCAAGTGGGAGATTTACTGTCGGTTATCAACGCGAAGTAATCTTTTGCACCACGCGCCTTGTTTGCGCTGCACGCACGGAGAGCGTTTGCTGCGCTCGGTGGCGGGAAGCATGCGGGAAGGCGCGTTAGCCGGTTTAAGGGAGAGGGCAGAGATGAAGAAAGAGGGAGACAGGTGGGAGAGGGGTGCGAGCGCTGATGCGGCGGGGAGCTTCGACCAGTGATGCCAACCCTAGGGTTTTATCCCTAGATCTAGGGATTTGCTGGTCTGTCAGGGATATGGCGTCTTTTTGTTGATTCTAGGGATTTTTTTTTAGGTTCCGGGAATGTCGCATTATGGGGCCTAATGAGAAGTACGTATTACTGAGTAATGACGCTTCTTCAACTAGAAATGCTGTAAAAACGATAATTTTCGCTCTTTGCAGTTTTTAACTTAAAACAGCGGTGGTGTACTGCTGCGCCGAGTGAAGGCGATTCCAATTCTGTGACGCGAGATGATCATGATCTGTATACTGGAGGATATGAAATTTTGTCGTCGCAAGTGTTGAACATGTGCGCAGTTATCATAATGAGCACCCAGAGTGATTGCTGCTTTGTGAAACAAAGATAAATTTTGTCTTGTAGTATGTCATGACTAAGAGCCCTTCGGAAGAAATAGAAAGACGACGACGAGGAGCAGACAACGTTCGGAACGGCGCGAGCGCGCGCACCGTAACGTGAGGCCCTAAGCGCGTGACCCGAGCCGTGATCCGGGCGCAATCGAGGAAGAGCTGGCATTGTCGACGTGGGCTTGGAAGAAGAAGGTTGTCTCGCCAGCAGACGGAACTGGCGACGGGAGCGGCAGGACCTCGACTCGGCAGGCTGTGACGCGGGCATCCCGAGAGGTGGCCGGAGACCTCGACCTGGTTCGAGTGAGGCTGCTCGGGATGCAGCAACCGCGCACATCCATCACCGACGTTCCTGGCGCAAGCCCCCACTTCGAATCAAGCCGACGAAGACAGTCCCCGGTGGGCCACGTCAGCTCTTAGCACCGGGCACCACCAACCGCTGCTAGGCCTAACCTCAGAGGCCTCCGCCACGTCAGCGAGGACGTCAGATGACGACGACGATGGGCGGCACCAGTTGGCAGCGGCGAGGACAGGCGACGTTCGTGGAGAACATCGACATCACCAACGGAGACGCACCGAAACCGACCTGGACATTGACGAGGAAGGAATCCGCGGTACCAAGTAAGGTCGGCCTGGTGAATAGGCAGGACTAATGCCTAAGATAACTGACGTTATTTGTGACGGTCTAGTTTGTAGTGCGGTTTTGGGTGTAGCCTTGGGTTTTAGTTGGAGTTTAATTGTATTGCTTTTGTATATTTTCATAGCTTTGAGTGCCGTGTGCTTTTTCCTGTATTAAATGTGTTGTGCCGTTAAAGGAGTCCTGTCTCAGTCCTTCACCCTCAACCACCCGAATCTGTGACATAGTGCATATGAAAAATCGCCAAGTTCAGGCTCGCCGCGTGCCCACACCGTGCAAATTATTCGTATCGAATAACTTCTGGACGAGGAAACTTGAGAAAGAGAGCGCACGAGTTGGTGCTGATTCTTTATCAAGGAAACGGTATGACGGAAAGAGAAGACTTGATGAATAAAAGCAAACACCGACCAAATAAAAGTTTTTAAAAGAAAACGACGTTTCGGCTTCCATACGGAAGCCTTGTTCACAATGAAGCCAAGAACACTAAAGCATCTAACTATATAGGTTTCGTCACGAAAATGTGGTGGCGCTGTCGTCGAAACGTCATTTTCTTTTAAAAACTTTTATTTGGTCGGTGTTTGCTTTTATTCATCATGTTTCGTCCCGACCAGGCGGGTTTCCGTCGAACTCTCGATTTCAGAAGAAGAGAATGTTGTAGTCTTTCCGTCGCGTCGTTTTCATAAGAACGACAATAGTGAAAAAAAATATTTGGCCATGTAGTAAGCTGATCGAAAGTACACAAAATTTCTATAAGCGGGTAAAAATATGGCCCCTGTACATCAACTGCAAATCATGCAGCGCTGATTGCAAATCTGAAAAATTTGAAATTATCCGCCATCTCGCAAGCTGCAAGTACAAGAAAGGAGCTACTGAATTGCTAATCACTCGAACGATCACATCTATGCCTTCGATCAGTGGCCAAAGTCAACTTGACAAATTTGTCTGTCTCTGTAACAACCTGAGCCATCTCAAAGCCCTTTATGTGCAATTACTCCACAGAAAGTGCAGAAGAAAGGGCTCCAGTGGCTGTTAATATGATGATGTTTACTTCTGATAATATTCACATGAAATGGGCCTCAGAGCAAACTGTCTTTACAATTTGTTAAAAGTGAATTAACCTAAATAGCGACACCAAAAAGTCAATCTAGGAATTTTTCTTGCAATCTAGGGTATTTTCGGGGGTCGATCTAGGGATAAACCGCTGACTTAGGTTGGCATCACTGGCTTCGACAGCGGCGGCGGCGCCGGCGGGTGTGGGGATAGAGCTTGGCTCCTAAAAAAAGTCACAGTTTCACCTCAAGGGTGAAGCAATGAATGTGATAACAACAAATGGTAATGCTATGCGAAGTGAGGCTGGCAGCTAACTCTTTTTGGATCCAATCTCACTCAACTGTACAAAACGCTGGTTTAAGAGAGTACGGCGCCTCCACGGAACTCTTCACGTTGAGAGCGCTGCACGGAAAAGTGTACACAGGCCGCCCGCAGTGTGCGCTGCGTCGCACAGGAAGCTCCGTAGCGGTAGCAGGGTGTTCCCCATATAATTTTTATTTGTGTTTCTTTTTATTCTCCATCATGTCTATATTTATTTTATTGCCATCCCGCGTCGTCTCTACTTGTAGCTGTAGTAGTTCATTAAGTACCTAACTCGTTTTGTACGTCTTTATTTTTCATCGCGCGTAGTTTTTGTGTTCCTGTTATTTGATTTTGATAGCTCTTGCCATAGCCCTCGTTTTTATTTAAATGCTTGTTTGAGCTCTATACTAAATCTCGATGTCTGCTGAATGAGTCCGTCAGTCAAACCGAACATCACTATACGTGCAACCCCGGATGGTCCAACCGGCCATCAAACATGTGAAATGCACCACTTCGAGGCCTTTCAGGCGTCGCTGGCCTAAGCGTGAATTGGAAGCCTGCGAGTTTGCCGCAACGCCGTTGCTAGATCGGCGGCGCCTAACCGAAGTGTGTGACACATCCCCATTTGATAAGGTTGACAGCTGGGCTAGTTACTTCACCATACGCTAAAATGATCCCCATTTGAGAAGTCCCTCTTGATACAAAGACGTTGCTCAAGCAATAGGTGATGGTAGTTGCTAGGTTTTAACGTCCGAAAACCTATAAAAGGCTATCACGTGTCAATGAAATATCCCAAGTGAAAGTTATCATAGAGCAGTAGTGACCTACGGCTGTTCTGTCTTCCTCACAATGATTAAGGGCCACAAAACTATGAATTTCATAGGCTAATCTCGAATGAAAATGTTCCATGCGTTGGGTTTGAACATGGCTACGTATTATGCCTGCTCGTGCTCCGATACCACCAATAGGACGATCCATTTTTGTTATGCTACAGTATTGGCTGTTTGGAAAGACCATAAACGTATTCACTCATACTTGAAGAAATAGACAAGAAATACAGCAGTGTGTAAAATGGCAACATAGCGCGTCGAAGAAGTTCAGACACTTGCGAATGCATTCTGTTTATTCACTGCTCCGTTATTTTCAAGCATACAAACGCCGCAGTAAAGTGGCCCACGTCCTAAAGGGCTACTAACATGTCCTCACCCAGTTGCAGCATCTTGGATAGCGACCGCTTTCACGCGTGTATATGCAGCTTCCATAAGGTTCTGGTTTAGCATTCGTGCACCTGGCGAGAAAGAACAACTAGTGCATTTATTCTCATACTCAGGACGTTCAGCGCATACTTGTGAAGGTCAGTACAAAAAAAAAAGCCATTAAACTTTCAATTCTTTGACAGGGAAAAAAGCAGCGCTTGTGTCGTGTACTTTTCTTGTTTTTTCGTGTCCATTTTTTGCGCTGGCCGTCATGAGTTTAGAGTTCCTAAAGCTTGCAATACAAGAATTATTGTTCGTACATTATATAGAAAAAATATGCTTCCATGGTCGTAAGCCCTTATTGCAACCCATGCTCAGTGACTGTTACAGTGAAACGATGAAAAATGCACGCACCGTTTCACTCTATCTACTCAACATGCAATAAAATGCGGACAGAATGTAGCATTCCAGTGGCAGTACGTATCGGGTGTCTGCACACTAAAGCCCTCCCGCCGAGTACTTTTGGTTTCTTGTGTATTTACTGTGCTTTTCTGTTAAATAAGCCTTATTGCATTTCTTTTTAATTTTCTTCACTTCCTGTATTAAATGCATTTTAGATGTCGTAGTTGGAATGTTATCTCCTATTCGTTGTTTGTTTTTTGCTCCTCCCCTCTAGAATGCTGTAAAACGCTGATGGCACAATAATAAATAAATGAATAAATAAATAAATAAATAAATAAATAAATAAATAAATAAATAAATAAATAAATAAATAAATAAATAAATAAACACCGTTAGCTACGTGAGCGCTAGTTTCTTTTTTCGTGCTACCTCCTGCATGCTTCCCAGGCACAAGTTACGCGTTACTATTTTTTGCTAGCTCATGGCATGCAAGAAACTGTCGGCGAACGCACTCGCTTTCGTAGGGGCAGTACTTATTAGACAGCGTTTCGAGCTATGCAAAATACTCTATCGCCTGGTCTCAATTTCCACATAAGCCGCCTTTTTTTTTTTTTGAATTCGTACGCAAATATTCCTTATTATCATGAACTGTCTGACTGCCTTCAGAAAACACCACAACTAAAGCCCAGAGTAAAGAACAGCCGAAGAAAAAACTTAGTAGTCCTTGAGAACTTTTGTGTACGCGATGCAAATTTCTATCAGATTTCGAACTTGTTTCGAGAGCTACTCTAGAATATAGCATTCTACAGAGAAAAAATTGTGCAAATTGCTTAATCTGCATGGTAGAAGTAACGCGCCGTATAAGAAAGGCATGAACTTTACAGAATTTCAGTTATGCGGGCCAACCATGGAACCCATATGCTTTCATATTTAATTACAATGTTCTCAACAGATAGTTCCAATGTTACAGGTATATACAATTACAGATAAATACAACTTTTCAAAAATCATTCTTTTCCCCGAGCAACACGTTGTTGGAACGCCCTGCCCGATGAAGCTGTATAATCCACAACTGTTTCTTCTTTCATGAATGCGATAGCGAATCTGCGAGCCATCCCATGATCTTTTATTTTTTCATTGGACAATGCATCAAATCTCTACTGCGTGTGTCTGAGTTGTATTCCTTTGCTATTTTCAGCGCTAGCTCGTTTGTATATTTTTTTAGTGTGCATTTTCGGTCATTGTGTGGATGTATTTGTTGTTCGTGCCTTTTTATTAGCAAAACTCACTCATTCTGCACAAAAGAAAGTGTTGCATTGGCTCATGTTTTCAATGTTTGTAAATTTTTACTCTTCTGAATTTTTTTCCAGACGCACTGTTCTTCTTATCCACCTCTCCTGTTTTCTTGCATTCGAAAACGTGATATCCAATGTATATATAACCCACTCCTACCTACGACTTCGCATAGAAGCTGGCAGTATTGACTAAGTAAATAAATAAATCAGGTAAATAAATAAATAAATAAATAAATAAATAAATAAATAAATAAATAAATAAACAAATAAATACAGCGTTCTCCTGCAAGCCAAAGGAGGGATTTAAAAAAATGCTGTAGTGGACGTTATGCCTTCAAATGTAACCAAGATTATGCCAGCTTACCACTGGCAAGGTAAGACGTTGATAGCGAAAGAAAAGCAGCGTTTTCCTTGCATTGCCTTATCAGCTTGACTTTGGTAATTTTATGGCGAAGATAGCGAGCGACTTGTACCAATGTGTTGCGAGCTTCCTTAAGAAGCAAGCAATTCTGGCAAAATTCATCGCAGATCAAGTCAACAATAGTTATCCACAAGAGGTAATTTCGTCCGAAACGATTTATAATCTTGTAATTAGCCTAGCATTTCAATTAAAATATTAAAACCCCATTAACTCTAAGCGGACATAACCTGAAAAGAGCGTGAACTACGAAAAGACCGTGGACTCATTCCTGCAGGTAATTCGTTGGAAGAGTGCGAACTCCAGTATATTTTATTCTTCCTCACAGAGGCCATAGGAATTATTCGAAAATGTGCCCCTGTACTCTCACACAAAGCGTTAAGGCCTATCTTCTTTTCTGTCCGATTGATTGATAGGTTGTGTTGATAGTTTAAAGGCTAACAGGCTAATGCATGCTCTGAGCGCGTCCTTCGGGTGCTTTGGTCCTGTCAGGCAGAGCAAAGCTGCCTTGTAGTAATTCATAATTGTTGGGTTTCCAGTTTCAAAAAACACGATATGAGAGACACCAAAGTGGGAGGCCCGAAAATTTTGGCCACCTGGGTGTTTTACGTGTACCTCAATCTAAGCACAGAAGTTTGTATTGTTTTTGCTGAATCTAAATGCAGCCGCCGTGGTAGGATTCGGACCCGTAACCTTCGTGTAAGTTGTCGGGCATTGTAACGTAGGCCGCCACATCGGGTTCATCTTAATGTGCTTGGGGATTAATACCTGGTGACAACTTAATATACTTGCTCATTAGCAAGTCGGAGAGGAGTGCCGACATGCCGTAAATCACCATAATTAATTTTTATAGTAAATTGACCACCAAACACCTTCGGTACCCCTTCCTATGAGAGGTTTAGTTCGCGTTTTTATGCACCGTAGATATCATGACACAAACATTGATGATGTTCATATGGCACTGCCACATTTAGGAATGCGCTTCGACTCGGTGAACTGCTTGTTATGCTCACAATTTAAGAGTTGCGCAGCATATGTATGCGAGAGATGCGAAGTCCTGCTCTCAAAGCGTCTGCGAAACTTCATGGTGTCCTGTTCCGAGTCGTGACCAGAACGCACATAGCTTTGCACTTAAAGAGAACCAAAGCTTCTTCGCCAATTCGGTTTTACAAAAAGACTGACAGTTATTGGTATATGGCGGACACAAATCTCGCATGAAGCTCGTGCTCTCCAGGAGAACGCTTCCTCAACTATGAGTAAAAGCTACAGTATCCGTCTATTTCTTAACATTGAGCAGGAAGTCGTAAACAATAAACAGTGCTTATCGGAACAATGAATGTGGTCTCTGTGACGAAGTGATTTTTACAGTGGTTCCATATGACTAATTTTGCTCTATCCTTCTTCACAAGTCTGTGCAGTATCAAACGTAAAAAATACGTAAGCTTTCCCTTTGACTTCGAATTAATCGTTTCTACTCCATTGTTATGTCCTGCAGTGGCAGTGTACCCTGCGTGTACAGGAGGATTGGTGCGTTGCTGAATAATCAGGTTGATTCGTTGGTACCGCTGTTCGTGCATATAAGAAGATATTCAACACGGTGGTAAGAACAGGCGTAAAAAAGACTCAGGCAAGTGATAACTACCAACTGAAATTTAGTAGCAATAAAATCTACTTACAAAAGCAAAGCTAACTACCGGTTATTCCAAAGAGAGCAGATAAAAGGAAGGAACGTATAGGTAAATGATCACTAAACATTATAGAGAGCCGAACGTGTCTGCTGTGGATAGTGATGGTTCTGGCAGGAATATGTGTTGTGGTGTTGATATTATCTAGTTTTTCTTGCGTTACCAGCCTATCTATTTTCTTTGGTATGCATTCCTGAGTTTTCGGTTGCAATGGCCGACTCGTCAATATTTTTTGTTTTAAGTTTCTGTTGTTGCCATTGCTGGAAGCAGACAAGTGCTTCTTTATGACACTGTGAATGTACTTTTCCCAGGAAAATAATTAATTCTTGCAGCGCGTCTACTACAGATATTTCATTTCATTTCATTTCTTACACTTTAGGGCCCGAAGGCATTGCATAAGGGGGGGGGGCACACGCAAGTTTCGAAACATGTGTACATCTGCGAAAGCAACTAGATTACATAAAGGCGGTCGATATTACCTATAAAACATATTACACGATACAAAATGTCACACAGAAGTACAAAAACCAATAGAGATACTTTTCCAACTTACCCAAGCACGATGCCGACACCAAAGGAGCATATCGCTCTTTCACAAGAAGCGTTAAAATATGTGTAATTATCCTCCGGAAGCTCTATTCCTTTGTAAGTGCAATTGTCTGTAATGAATTCATGGTATAGTAAAAACAGTACATAAATGTTAATTCATACTGTTAGAAACGTATTATTTTTTATTCTAACCCTGACGTTTTCCCAGTTTTGTGGAATATTCTGACCCTTAAATGAACAGAAGAAGAACGAGCCTAATATGCAGTTCACTTCAAAAGGGTGGTTAGCGGGCTTATTGCTGTTGTGCGGTCTCTTCTCTGTACAGTTTATGCGATGTTTTGAATAAGTATACACAGTTCAGTGTGTTATGGCTAAGGCCAATAAAATTTGGCAAAAAGGACTTATTATGGGAAAACACACGAGCCATGATACCATAGTCTAAGAAAAAAGGTGCCCTTTGACTCTTCTTTGCTTCACATGTGACTCACCCATGTGTAATTTTCTTGAGAGCTTCAAAGTGATTTGCTGTAACGGAGTCTCGGGAAGCAAGGCTCTCATAAAGAGAGTTAGGGTTCCTCTTTAAAGAGAGTTATGCATGGCAGAATCACATGTGTAGCAATGAAGAGTCAATCGACATCTTTTTTCTTAAAGTACATACCGCGGTACTCATTAG
>JALIZH010000678.1:0-16299 GCA_030522465.1 Rhipicephalus appendiculatus
CCTAGTCAAAGAGCTGCTTCGCATCTAAAAACTATTGCCTCTGGCAAGTAGTGCACGGTTCTATCGAGCAGGAAAACAGGGCTTGTAGTACCCGTGAACTTTTCTTCCGGGACAAGTCTTTCTCGTACTACTACGGTGTTGCATCCCGTATCTCGAAGAACAGATACAGCCTTGCCCTCGAGCAATCCTTTCGCCACAGGCAGAGTTCCGACGTCAGGCACAGTTGGGGTAAATGTCGACGTGGTATTCACGACTGGAACAGTCTCCCCATGCTGAAGTACGACATGGTTTTAAAAAGCAGCGTAAAAAGACGGTACACAAGATGAAGGAGGACACAGGACAAGCGCTGAACTAGCAACTGAACAAGAGCCAGGGTTTTGGGAGGACAGGTACTCAGTAAGATGGCTAGAACTAGGTATGATGAAGGGATCTTCTATACGTAGGGAGGAAAGATGCTCAGCATTTTCTTTAACGCAAAAACGCATAAAGTCGACATTCCTTTCCGCTCCATTGTCACTGAGCGCCACTCCTGGCAAGAAGTTGTTTCCGGTTACCTTCAAAAGCATCTTTCCTCCCTACGTATTCGCCTCGAGATCTTGGAGTGGCGCCCTCTCGCGTGTGACGTCAGGGAGAGGACTCGGATGCAGCTCTTCGCGCGCGCTCGCTCGCTACGTGAAGGCTGCTCGACGCTGTCAGCCTGTCTAACGCGCTCGAGTTATTGAAACATTGGTGGGCGAGTTGATAAAGCAATTTGTACTGAATGTTCAAGCAAAATGCCCATCGAAATCGAGCGGAGTTGCCGTCAGGAGCACGTTCTGTGTCGATTGCTCCTGTTGTCGTCTGCTAGCCATCCATGTGTACATCTGCTTCTATGGTGAATTTTTCTTTTCGCGACTGTTCTATGGCCGTGGCGCACTCAAAATGACCTTCCTGCCAGTTTTCGATAACTGACTTCAGCGTTCGGGCTTTAGCTTCCAGGTCTGCGTTAAAGCGCAATAAATGTATACCGCGTGCTGCGCGTGTTCGGTTGCCAGGCCTGCTCCTTCGATTCAATTCATATGTTCGGAGCATGACAAACGACGTGTGATGTCATTCAAATAAATTAAGTGGCGTTACCGGCCAACAACGTTTGATTAAATACACATTTTTAGCAGCTGCTACGTAAGCGCGTCGTAAGTACTTTAAATTGAAACACGAAATAAACAGGCTGAGTCTAAAGGGGATGCACGACGGGGATATGAAATATCGGTACGTTGTCCGGAGTGATTTTCTTTTGTTTTTGTTGTATTTTTTTTGCAACGTATTTTAATCCTTACGTTAATAAATCGACGTTTGTTCACTCGTTCACGGTGGTCTGAAAATATGCTGAACAGAATTAGTGTAATCATACTAACGTTGATAAATATAAAGCTTTCGCATCGAAAGATGTATTTGCAATAAAATACTGTAAATCAGTCTCAACGGTCGACTCCTGATGTGGCTTGGTGCGATCACTGTAGAGACTCGAGTTCCTTATGCATTTGCCTAAGTTGACTCGAAGGCGAAAGCCATCTTTTTCTTGAGTCGATGTATTGTTCCTTCGCCGCCCCCCGTCCGAATGCTTTCTGGACGTAACGTGGTTTTGCATTGAAGCTTTCTACACATCACCTGGTTTTGCATCGCCTCCGAGATCGGCCCACCAATCACGGAGGCAATGCAAAGCGACGATGTCATGTGATGACGTAATCATGTGACATGACGTTATGACGTCACAAATTTTGTCGGTCTGGGATGTCATGATGACGTGATCATGTGATGAATTTTCGCATCACTCGTGTTGACGCTGGCGACGCGGGACGCCGACGGTAAATGTTCGCAATTTATGTGAAATCTAAGGCTCCCACCTTAAAATATTCAATCTTGTTACAGCACAGTAAAGAATCACAATAATCAGCCACAGGGGCCAAAAGAATGGTGGGAAAGAGCTCTCTTTCTCCTCTTCCTGGACACATTCGCCGATTTTTCCTAATGTTTACGAAGCTGTACTATCGGTGTCAAGTGAAACGCGAACACTGCAGCGGATCGCGTTGCCCAAGCATTAGAAATATAGTGCGCGCCATCCTGTCATTACCATTGGCAGGCTCGCACAGTCGAGTAGGCAGCACTGCGCGATCGAAAACATGAATGCGGCTCATCATAAGAGTCGAACTGTACCACGCGCACCACTGCTGGCGTTTCATTCCGAGCAATCTTATTTGCATCCAGCTCGCCCAATCTATGCTAGTGGTCCGCAATAACCCGCTGGTCGATGAACTTATCGATTTCATTTTGTCGGCTGTCGTGTCTGCACAAGTCCACATGACTACAATTGGGAGTGGAGCGTGAATTTTCGTTCATCTCAAGTCTGTTTACACAACGCCTGATTTTTGCGAATAAGCCGCAAAATTGATCGCGCTGCGATTTCAAAGCAGCGGAGACTCTCTTTAACTCACTTGGCGGGGGCGTTCGCGCTTTCACGTAAGCTATTTCAACGCCATCCAGCCCAGTGAGCGACGCTACGAACTCGGGGGGCATGAACCTGACCGCGATGGCTGTCGGGTATACAGAAGATATGTTAAATGTTAACGTTTCTTAAACTCATGTAATGCTAACAGTCATCTCAAGAACTATCATAAGAAGAAAATGCAGCTAGTAGTCGAGGAACGCCGTGCGACGCGAGGCGAACTATAACGAAAATGCTGCTGTTTTAGCCAGAGCGTAGCAGACGACAAAAGCCGAATCCCCGCCCTTGCGTCACCGGAGCGCCGTTCGCAGCGCCGCCATCGGTCGCACACGAGGCGAATAGAAGATCCCTTCATCATACCTAGTTCTAGCCATCTTACTGAGTACCTGTCCTCCCAAAACCCTGGCTCTTGTTCAGTTGCTAGTTCAGCGCTTGTCCTGTGTCCTCCTCCATCTTGTGTACCGTCTTTTTGCGCTGCTTTTTAAAACCATGAAGTTCAACCAACTCGCCCAGTTTTGTACGCTGTTCAAGTACGACGTACCCTTCCTGTGGTTTCTCCGGTACAGCAGTGTCGCCGTCCGTCCGTCCGTCTGTCTGTCTGTCTGTCCGTCCGTCCCTCTGTCTGTCTGTCCGTCTGTCCGTCCGTCCCTCTGTCTGTCTGTCCGACCGTCCGTCTGTCCATCTGTCTGTCTGTCCGTCCGTCCGTCCCTCTGTCTGTCTGTCTGTCCGATCGTCCGTCTGTCCCTCTGTCTGTCTGTCCGTCCGTCCGTCCCTCTGTCTGTCTGTCCGATCGTCCGTCTGTCCCTCTGTCTGTCTGTGCGTCCGTCCGTCCCTCTGTCTGTCTGTCCGATCGTCCGTCTGTCCCTCTGTCTGTCTGTCCGTCCGTCCGTCCCTTTGTCTGTCTGTCCGTCCGTCCATGCGAACGGAGGAAGGTTAGTCTCGCGTCTCGCTGCGATTCGCGGTAAAAAATTGAAAAAGAAAACACGCACACATTCGCTTTGTGTGTTATGCCCACTGAAAGTGTGAAAGAAAAAAAATCACGCCATATCCACGAAGTGAATGATGATGAGTGGACGAAGCTCGATCGTTTTCATCCATGGCAGAAAGAGAATGTGTGGTCTGGAACGCACTTATACTTCATGGTCATCAGCGTCATCGTCATCGTTATCACATGTAGTGGGTACATTCCAGTATACTGGAACGCGCTTATACTTCATTGTTATCACGTGTAGTGGGTACATTTCACTATACTGCGTCATCGTCATCTTTATCACGTGGAGTGGGTACATTCCACTATACGTGGCTACCTACCTACCTACCTACCTACCTACCTACCTACCTACCTACCTACCTACCTACCTACCTACCTACCTACCTACCTACCTACCTACCTACCTGCCTACCTACCTACCTACCTACCTACCCTCAAGCGGAAGGTATATAACAGCTGCATCTTACCGGTACTTGCCTACGGAGCAGAAACCTGGAGACTTACAAAGAGGGTTCAACTTAAATTGAGGACGACGCAGCGAGCGATGGAAAGAAAAATGATAGGTGTAACCTTAAGAGACAGGAAGAGAGCAGAGTGGGTCAGGGAACAAACGGGGGTTAAGGATATCATAGTTGAAATCAAGAAGAAGAAATGGATATGGGCCGGGCACGTAGCACGTCGGCAGGATAACCGCTGGTCATTAAGGGTAACTGACTGGATTCCAAGAGATGGCAAAAGCGTGAGAGGGAGACAGAAAATTAGGTGCGTAGATGAGATTAAGAAATTTGCAGGTATAACGTGGCAGCAGAAAGCACAGGACCGGGTTGATTGGCGAAACATGGGAGAGGCCTTTGCCCTGCAGTGGGCGTAGACAGGCTGATGATGATGATGATGACCTACCTACCTACTACTACTACTACTACTACTACTACTACTACTACTACTACTACTACTACTACGACAACTACACAGGAGGGACAGACCCACAACCCTTAGGAGCTTCGCCCCTAAAAGCTTTTAGAAAAATGGGATCAGAACAGAGGGATCAGCCATGTTTTTTCTTAACGCTCTCGCGTTAAAATTACGAATGTCTGTTTTCGCCATTCCTGGGTAGGTATAAACTGTTAATCACCTGTGGCACATACCCGCATACCTGGCACATACCCGCCTGTGGTATACGGGTATGTGCCACACGTGTCTGGCGGAAAGGGTTTGACGATGTACGCGACGGGATTGTCACATTATTCATGTCTTGACCAGCCAGTCATATTCGTCAAACCATCTTACCCTCCCATAGTAATTCTGGTTTACCCAAAATTAACGAGGTGATCACGAGAGCACCCAGACGTAGGTGGTGGTGGTATCAACTTTATTTGACTCAGTCACCTGCCTGGCGCCTCAGGGTGGCTCCACGCGGGAAGCGACTCTTTCAGCCCAGGAAACAATGGCCAACTGTTTCTCCCGGTCGGGAGTTCTGATGAGATCATCCCATGTTGATTTTGAGGGAGCTGGTAGAAGTGATTTTGGAGGAGGAAAACCCCCACATCCCCACAAGATGTGATCTTGGGTAGCTATTGCATTTAGAGTACAATTTTTTCAGTTAGGTTCGAATTCTCCGTTAGTGATAATTGCCAGTCTATGAGGGCTGGGGAAAGCGTGCGTTTGTATGCGGCGTAGAATTGTGGCCTGCGCTCTCGTGAGGTCGTCATCTGGCGGGGGGGTAAAGCCGCCGTTCGTTTTTGTAGTAATTTGTGACGTCCTTATAGGAAATCGGTGCCTCACCCGGGAAAACGGAGCCCGAGGGGCGCACCTCCCGGTTTGTTAGACCTCGGGACACTCGATGCGCCTCCTCATTCGCCCCAAGTTCCCCGAGTGCGCAGGGACCCATATAAGCTCGACGGGTGCGTTGCCCCGGTCCTTTCCAAGGATCCTTGCCGCAGGGGTGGCTACGCTTCCTTTAGCAAAATTCATTATGGCTTGTTTCGAGTCGCTTATCACCGTCCGAGCAGAAGCGCTCGTGATGGCCAGTGCAATGGCAGTTTCTTCCGCCTCTAGAGCGGACGGGACTTTAACAGAGGCAGTGTTTAAGATTCGTCGCTCTCCGGTCACTACACTCACTACATATAGCTGTTCAGTCTGCTTTGCTGCATCTACGTACACTGCTGTTTTGTCGTTTTGATACTTGTCCTGCAGGGCCCTAGCTCTCGCAGACCGCCTTCCCTCATGTCTACCGGCTAACATGTTCTTTGGAATTGGCTTCACTAACAAACGACGCCTAATAGCCTGCTGCAATGGAGTTCTTCCTGCCGCTTCCATGAGGGGGTTTAACCCCAGATTATGTAGTATGTGCCGACCCGCCTCCGTGCGAGATAAACGGGCCTGCTGTGCAAGTTTGTGAGCCTCAATAAGCTCTTCAAGAGTATTGTAAATGCCCAAGTTGAGCATTTTTTCAGTGTGGGCATACTTAGGGAGTCCTAGAGCCGCCTTATATGCAGCGCGTATGATGCTGTCGATTTTTTCTCTATCCGAAAGGCGTAGGTGGTAATATGGGAAGGAGTACACAATGCGGCTGACCAGGAAGGCTTCGATCAGCAGGTGGCTACTACATACATACATCGGGGACGCACGACCCACGGCTTAAGGAGCTTCGCCCCTAAAAAGACATGGCATAGTAATTGGAATGGCCACACGCTTTCGCCGAACTCACTTTGGCATGTACAAAGTCCTTCAATTTTTGCATGTCTTTGGAGACATCCCCTGCCTTTAATTCGTATTGCCTTCTGATCCGCTAACCAGGCTTCACTTCTCGGTGGACACATCAACAGTGTCGCGAGGAAAGGAACTTTTCGCCGTTTTAAGCTATACTAGAATTAATTGGCAAGTATAGCTGCGAAGTGCCCACTACACCATGATTCACCTTATTGCGAATTAGCGATACTGATCTGCACACTTTTGATGTTGTTGCTGTTGCTGATGGCTAGTTATGCATAACCCTTTGTAATGGGTTGGCCTTTTAAAACACCCACTCAGTGGCGTACCAACTCGTTCGCGAGTGGGGGGGGACCGAGCCTTCCTCACTCCGTCGGCCGCTTATATATATATATATATATATATATATATATATATATATATATATATATATATATATATATATATATATATATATATATATATATATATATATATATATATATATATATTGTAAGGATGACAACGCCGAAGCGGCGCGGGCACGCGCTAAGCGACTGCGAAGAGAAGGAAGACGAGGAGAACGAAGTCGGAGAATAGAACGGACAATAAAAGAGCGTTGTTCCGGTATTTAAGATCAATCAAAGCAATTCCGCGTCCCCTAAATACAGAATCAATAGTGCTTTCTACCCGAGAAGTAGAAGACTCTCTCGGTGTAATTGCCAGAGGGTTGGAGGCTAGATTTTCTACCTGCATTCCTTCAACTCTTGTGAGACAGGACACTCTCGAAAATATCGACGATATATCATTGTCGGACTTATCGTCAGTGGTAGCATGTTTACCAGCAGCAGCACCAGGCCCTGACGGAATTACTACTAAGATGCTGAAAATCTTCTTTGACGTCGCTCCTAACATGTTATTGGATACTGTAAATTATTCTATAAAACACGCTTGGATTCCTTCGGTGTGTAAAGTAGCGAAAGTGATTCCTCTGCTCAAAGATAAGAACAAAGGGATTACTCTGGACAACATTCGACCGATTTCATTAACGTCCAATTTCGTAAAGTTAATTGAGAGATTATTACACGCTCGGATAACTAAATTTGTGACTGCTAATAGATTATTAAGTCCCTGTCAAATTGGTTTTAGACCAGGCATGTCAATCTGGTGTGCACACGTTGATTTGGAGAGCAGAATCAAGCTAGCACGGCGACAGAAACAGTATGCAGCATTAGTTACTTTAGATATCTCTAAAGCGTATGATAGTGTCGAATACCCCATTTTAATAGAAAGAATGAAGGAGATTGGCTTGCCTGAATACTTTATTGCGTGGACGACTGAGTTCTTGCTGGACAGAGAGTTTTATTGTGTACAGGGCGGGATTTCAACGGAGAAATTCAGACAGACACGCGGTGTTCCCCAAGGAGCGGTTTTGTCCCCGCTACTATTTGATGTCTTGCTTAGCTCAATTCCTCGTCATCAAAGAGTGACCACGTATGTTTACGCGGATGATATAGCATTCTTTGCTTCAGCGGGTGATATTCAATCACTTTACGCCCTTTTACAAGGTTACTTATCTACATTGGAAGGGTGGCTAGACAATATTTGTTTGACCATTAATGTAAGTAAGTGTGCAGTTCTAGCATTCTCTCCACAAGACAATATAAATATATCCCTATCATTCCATCAAGCAGACATTCCCCAAGTGCAAACAGTCAAGTACCTCGGTATTATTTATGACGGAAAGCTTAACTGGCGTATGCATATTGAACATACAGCGACCAAAGCGTCACGTGCGATGGGCCTACTCAGAAGGATTAGTAATAATCGATGGGGCATGCGAACAAACACATTAATAATGATTTACCGGATGTATATACGCCCTATACTGGAGTTTGGATGTGCTTTGTTTTCTGGCGCTCCAGCATGGAAGTTACGTCCGCTAGTGTTACTTGAACGCCAAGCACTTCGCTGGTGCCTGGGGCTACCCAAATTTGTAGCAAATGCAGTTCTATATAAGGAATCACGAATCCCTTCCTTGCCCATTAGATTCAAATTAATGACAGTTCAAACATTCTTAAGGCTCTATGAATCGCCGATAAGACGAGACGAATATATATTTATCAGCCAACCAGCCCTGTTTTTCAATGTCTCGTGGCCTCGCTCTCATACCCCACAGGTAATCTTTACCCAGCAGCTATTGGACCCATTACAGATAAGGCTTAATGATATAGTGGTAATGAGTGACAGGGTAAGTGAATTGGCCATATCATATGATGATATATTCCCCAATAACGCGAAGTTACTTCCTTGGAATGTACTGAATGGACTTTTTCAGGATCACTTAAATCAGATTGCCACGACGGTTGTGATAGCAACAGATGCTTCGCAGTGTGAAGAAAAGGCCGGGGTGGGAATATTTTCAACCCAATTAGACTGGTCGTTTTCTGTAAGACTTCCTGATTATACGCATATATTTTTGGCCGAATTCTTAGCCGCTATTTTAGCCCTACGTAAGCTTCCCTTACCCATAACTTCTGTGGCTATAGTTACCGATTAATTATCACTCTGTTCCGCACTATCTACACCAACAGAATCGCATATTCTAAGATTATTGCGCTTACTAGTTCCACATCATTTGCGAAACCTGCGATTAATTTGGGTACCGGGACACAAAGGAATAGTTTTGAATGAAGTTGCGGACACTTTGGCAAAGGCTTCTCTGGCAGGGCCAGTTCTTCCTCTCCTTCCAGATACGGCGTTGGTCGCTGCGGCAAGATTCAGAAAGTATGCTTTGTCGGTGCTTACTCCAAGTCTCGCTTCATCGCCGGATTTTCAGCACCTTCAGTCTCCTTGGAGCAGGAAATGGTGTGATACAAGGCGGACAGAAGTAATGATAACCAGACTGCGATGCAGAATACCAAATCTTAATTTATACATGCACAGAGCGGGCCTGGTGATCTCTCCTTCTTGCTCCTTTTGCAACGAGACAGAAACTATAGAACACTTCTTGCTGAGCTGCCGACGTTTTTCCACGCACAGAAAAAGAACTATAGAAGTTACATTGCGAAATCTTGGTCTACCAGTTACGTCGACCGTTCTATTATCATTTGGGGCCTCTGCGCTGGGACACTCGGACAGGAATGTATTCAATGCTGTCGAAAAATTTATATGCGACTCTAATAGATTTAACAGTGAAATCAACCGCTAATAATTCTACATTTTCATCCTAGAAAAAAAAATGGTCATTGTTAGGTTACGCAAAATAGTGAAATGTAAAATTAGGATTTATCATAATTAACGCTTCATTATAATTGCAGCTATAACCGATATTACCACTTCAAAAAAAATTAATAATAAATCCAGACTGTATGATCCGCCCGACTCTTGGCCGATCCCCCCTGAGTGGGTAGGTGCCAATCATACAAGGAGCATCATCATCATCATCATCATAGAACAGCCGGCCTAGTGAGCAGGCGTTGTATCTATGTCGTTCCTTGACAATGGCGCAGTCTACGACTAGCGAACCGTAAGTGCGTCTTCAAGGCTCATCGGCGCTGCGGATCTTCCATCCAAGGAACGTCCACAATCATGCAGCCCGTGTCTCTCCTACTGCCGGAAGCACCTGTGCAACCACGCAAGGACGGCGTCCAGGCCTCCTCGGTGGCCCAAGGGCAGGCATATCGCGGCGACGCCAAGACAGCGCACGGCATCCTGTCGCCCGGGAACGCTGTTCAAGCTTCCCGTGGCGACAACCTCTCACTCAGGACTTCATCGGCACCTGAGCTGCCGAGGGGAGCTGTTCAAGCTCCCCCTGACAAAGATCCGGCTGCGTTGACTACCAAGACCACCCCATACTCCACGGACGCGATTCCTGGCTCGGCGGGTGCTTCACCCGACAACTGCGCGGAGCTCTTGCGTGTACTCACGCAACTATCGCAGCGTCTCGACCGTTTGTCGCCGCTGAACTTCGAGTTCTCGCCTGCCGTTTCACCATCGGTGGCAGCTATTTGGGCAGTACCGGAGTTCCATGGCTTCCAAGACGACGTCTTCGGGTTGATTGAGACCGTCAACGCACTCGGCACCCTCCTTGCCTGGCCGGAAGACAGAAAATGGCTATTTGCCATCGACCGCCTTGGCGGTGCAGCCAAGGCATGGCACGGCTATGAAGGAATCAAACAACAATCCTGGTCAGAATGGTGTGCGAAGTTGACAAGTCTCTTTCGGCCCCTTTCCCACGCTTGCGACCTTATTCCTGCTGACCCATTTTCTACCGCGGATGGGAGATGTGAGCCTCAGCAACTCGACAGTGCACTTCGGCCGTCTGCCACCCTGCCCTCTCTTGTGGAACGAGATAGGGAGGGGCATGATGTAGCTGTGCCCTTTACCAACGCGCCCACTCCCATACATCGATCTCACGTGGGGCGCCAGCTCGATGTCTCATCGCAATCCTCCAGCCCGACTACAGACAAGACCACCCTCGAGCCTCAGCAGTTGGCGATGCCGCCTTGAAGCTCGACACCACCTGGATGCGCGGAGTCGTTGTCCCTTATCCTGCCGGACGAGCCACGAATTGACGCACACTACCAGGCTAAGGATGCCTGTGACACCACGGCTTACGCTCTGCCTGCACCGGAACCACCTGTCATGACACCCGATGCCCCACCCAAACCGCCCCTAGAGCCATCGGACGTCCGCCACTTGCAAACTGGCGAGTCCCTCAATGAAGCCGAGGTGTCTGCCAAAGTTGTCGTCGAAGATCGGTCAGTAGAGCCCAAATCTAGCGGTGGTTCGGATGGTGACCTAAGCTTCCCCCACCTGGCCTGCTCTGCAGGACGAGACATTAGGGTGGACAGAAACCCGACCTTGCAACTAAAGCCTGCCAATGAACTCACGGTTGTTGCTGAGCTTACCTTCCCTCAACTTGAAATTTCACGGCCGTCAACTTTCCAGTGCAAAAGACTTCCGACAGCACGTTCAGGAGGGCGACGGGACGATCGTCGGAGGCACCGTCATCCCGCGCCGACTGCTCACTGCTACGCACTCGTTGCGCCTTCTGCAGTGCACTTTGAGTGGCAGCGTGGCCGAGACCAGTGGCCGCAACGAGGCAGCAAATGTCGGCCACCTGCGTGTTCGACGCGTCGAGACACGGCGTGGCGTACACAAGAAAGACCACACAGGCACAGCCAGAACCGCCCGCCAGAGACGTTTTCTATAACTGTGGCGCCAATGTGTCAAGGACCTGTGGACCATTGTCGTCCGCACTACCAATGCCGTCCGCTGGAAAGCATTTCGGCAGCTCCCCATGCAACATCGCTGCGTGGCCGATACCGTCCGGAACGCAACAGCCAAGGCCGACCGCCAGAGGTATCGTTGGCACGTCAGCAAGCCAAGTCACTGCGCGGTCCTGACCGGCCTATGCGAGGCAGCCAAAGCCGCCCGCCAGAGATAATTTCTGTAGCTGGCCATGCTACGTCGCAGTCGCGGCCGAGTGTAAGGATGACAACGCCGAAGCGGCGCGGGCACGCGCTAAGCGACTGCGAAGAGAAGGAAGTCGGAGAATAGAACAGCCGGCCTAGTGAACAGGCGTTGTATATATGTCTCTGTGTCGTTCCTTGACAATATATATATATATATATATATATATATATATATATATATATATATATATATATATATATATATATATATATATATATATATATATATATATATATATATATGAGAACTAACAGGCAATGATGCCAAGGAAAGTATAGGGGACGTTATTAGAAGTAATTGTCATGTAGACAATTACTTCAGTGGTAGAGCATCGGGCGCATTATTCGAAGGTCGCAGGTTCGGATCCTGCCGGTGGCAAGTTATCTTTTCGTCCACTTTTCTTTCTTCACATTTACATGACAATTACTTCTAATAACGTCCCCTATACTTTCCTTGGCATCATTGTCCGTTAGTTCGCATTAATAATGTGTTTAACAAAGCAAACGAGCCCTTAAGTTCACACTTCTTTCCTATATATATATATATATATATATATATATATATATATATATATATATATATATATATATATATATATATATATATATAATATATATTGAGAGAGATGAACGAACTTCATTCGCACACAATTTGATGTGATCTTTCATAAACAGATAGAATATGGTTAGCAGCGTTTAACAACATTATCAAAAAAGTAGTCAGTTTTACGTATACGTGTTATGCATGTAACAGTATTACACGCAACACCTTTTATACATTACCCACACAAGCTTATGCATGAATACAATATGTCGATGGCGTCCTCCCCAGTAGTAGAGATTTGTATCATTCAATGAAATTTCGTTAACGTCGAGAAGATGCTCATCAATAATTGCGTTTCTTAATCTAGGTAGCAGTGACTACATCTTTTCTTTTCGTAAATAGTTCACAATTTCTTTCACATATTCAGGTATCCGTATCTTACATTGTGTCTTGTTTGCTCCTAGTAATAGTGTTTCTTGCGCATTGCTTTAATTACTATTATTACATTGCAATTATTTTTAACTTCTCAACTACAAGTTTTTTTTTAAGTAAGAATGTGTGGTTTTAGGTGCATAGTACATTCTTTATAGTCATCGTATTTGTATTTTTATCACTGCTTGGAGGACCCTCCGGTCCCTCCAAGTAAATACGTCTGTGCAAACGATGTTAGAAGAAATTTTCGTCGAAAAAAACATGGGTCGTTATAACGTTAATCTTCGCCGCATTGTTTCCATGCGCATTGCTCGTTAGCTGTTTATCATTGGTCGAAATTTTGTCCGTCATGCACACAGCACTTGCTCGTAACGCGATGCAACAAATGACCTCAATATGATTCATTGCATAATGACCACTCATGCACGACTACATAAAAAATAAAAGATTGCACTAGTTTCAATACGGCCTATTTTGGGCCATTGGTCCTTCGCCGTTGGTCAAAACTTTTCGGTGTGTCATAAAATTGCATGCTTGCTTCGCGACGTCACAAATCTGTGAAACCTGGCGGAGTTAAAATGACGTGTGCACACTCTAAACAGCGCACAATATGCTGAACGATACCTAAACACTTTTGGAGTAGCCGGAGAATGTCTCATTCTGAATGTAATTCAAGAAGGCTGCGCGCCGATCACATTGGCAATGACTACTTAATAGCAGCTGGCAAGATGGATCTATATGAGTATAATAAATATTTTTAATTGTAGTATAACGATGTTGAGTTGTTTGTGCGCGTATTTAACTCCGTGAACTCATCTTTTCTGAGAAAGAGGGAGGGAGCAAATGAAATAAACAGCGCTGCGCGTGGGTGCTTCTTTGCCGTCCGAGTGTATTTTGCCCTGTACAAGTCAATTCGAAATTACTCAAGACCAACTAGCCCGGTTGTGAATTCAGTCTCCTTAGTCCAGAAAACCATGGACCTTGACCATTTCCCTCGTCCGTTAGAACAAATTGCGGAACAAGCATAAAAGTTGGGCTTTCCGATGTACTGCCCTTGTTCCATGCCGGCGCTATCGCTGCAAGCTACCACATGATAAGCAAGACAAACAGATTAATCGGAAACTAAAGCCGAACCCTTCTTTGGCTCCCCCCAATGCGGCCGAACTAAAACACTCAACTCTTCTGCACACTCATCGACTGATGGCAAATTGGATATAGAGCGGCGGTAATGCTATTTCCTTGACATGAAAGAAAATTAATTTCCGAAAACAAGACGAGCATTTGATCGGTCCATAAAACGTTTACTGGTTCCTGTCTGTATTTGCGTCGACGATTATGTAAATTTCAGGGCAGGCAGAGTAGAGAAACGTCATGACTCAGTGTTCTAACGTTATAGAACCCCTACTCCGCAATAGCCCTTTCTGCAATGCTGTAGCACAAAGCGCGAAAGCGTCGCATAGGCGGCCTGTACCGCAGAGAACCTGCAGTCCGTGGTCGTGATACACGCAAGACAATCTCCACAGCAGAAGCGGAAGACAAATTTCATTATATAATTAAGTGATTGCTGTGTTGAAGTAAACCTTCAGGTCAGTTGACGCTTTCCCAGTGTGGAGCCGAAAGTGACCACTGTCGAAAATGGGGGGGGGGGGGGGCTCCACCCCTAACCTTTCTCAGTGGGGGGGGGCTAGCGCCCCCCCTTGCCCCCCCCCGGTAGATACGCCTATGCACCCACTCGTCATGCAGTTCGGGTGCTGTGACGCGTGGTGCGGGTTGACGGTTCTGCGACGAAATTTCGAAGATGTTAGTGCTACTCCTTGCACTACATGACACATGCATAGAGTTTTAGATGCGAAGCATCTTATGCTCGGGGCTTTGTCCGTCCCGCGTCCGGTGTCCCGCGTCCCGCGTCCGCCCACTTTCATGAAGTAGGGAAGCACCCACTATGCGAACCAGAACACTGCAGTACAATAAGGCCGTCAACCACCGCTACATCGGTCAACCACCGCTGGGGGGCGCCACGGTAGTTCCGCGGTATGAAAATGACGGAGCGCGCGCGCCTCATTCTCTCTCCTGTGCAGCGCCGCGATGAGCGTCCGGGCCGCTGCCGCGAAACGGGACGTTTCTGCCGCTCAAGCTAACCGTCTCCCCGCTGCTTCTCATCCACACTTGGTTGCCTTTAGCGGGAGATGGGGAAGTTTTTTTTCTTGGACAAGTTTGAAGAACTGTCGTGGCTCTATGGTAGGACATCTGCTTGCCGCGCAGAAGGCCGTGGTTTGATGCTTGCTCGAAGCCGTGATTGTTATTATTGAATATTTCGATTTTTTTCCTTACGAAAAATGCTAATTTTTCGCTCACAGCCAACGAAGCCAATGCCAGAATTTTTGTAAAACCAGCTATTTAACGCTATCGCGTTAATGGGGGGACGTGGCAATAGGAACGGTAAATTTGGTCAAAGTTTTCAATTTTTCAACTTATTTTTCGGCAATCCTCAGACCATTCTTTACGTTATGGTGACATATTAAAACAAAATAAGCCGTAGAATTTAAGGAAAGCGCACTTTACTAGTCTGTTGCCATCGAAGACCACGAAAAAAAAAAAACTTGGAGGACGCTTGAGCTTCGCTTTCAAGAGTAGAACGCGATAGCGTAATCGGGCCCGGCAGTGTGCGCATCGCTTTCAACTGTCCCGCAAGGAAATGAACATTTGTACGCGTAACATCGGCCGTTTCGAACTATCCCAGAACGTCTACTGCAAGAACAGTGGCGATGAGCCCACTACACCGTAATTATTTCTTTGGCAAATTGGCGAAGTACCCACTACACGTTCGTAAGGTGCCACGCGCACTTGCGCATCTGCACACTTTGCAATAAGTGGGCGGCTCTAAACCACCCACTCCTCACACAATTCACATGTTTTTTACGCCTGGTGCGATTCTACGATTCTTCCACGTAACATTACATGCGTCAAGGAGACTCAAATAATAATAGTAATAATAATAATAATAATAATAATAATAATAATAATAATAATAATAATAATAATAATAATAATAATAATAATAATAATAATAATAATATGTGGCGTTTAACGTCCCAAACCCACGATATCATTATGAGGGACGCCGTAGTGGAGAGCTCAGAAAATTTCGACCACCTGGGGTTCTTTAACGTGCAACTAAATCTAAGTACACGGGCCTCAAGCATTATCGCCTGCATCGAAAATGCGTTCGCCGCGGCCGGGTCGCGGGATCGCAGGTCGCGGGATCGAATCCCTGCCGCGGCGGCCGCATTTTCGATGGAGGCAGGCTGATACCAAACACCGAGTACCCCAGAATCCACCCAACATATCCGCCACTTGACCCAGGCCCCAACAACTGACTATGCTCACATTGTGTCCACCGGTCACCTACTTCCCCACCATCCACCCAACACCCCCATCCTGCTTACAAGCATGCCCCCCTGTATTCGCGGCGCGTATACCATATTTCTGCCATGCACAAGTTGATTTCCTGCATATCCACCATAAATTTTATGATGATCGGGGTTTTCAACAGGCTGGTTGAAACCGACTATAGTAAGTACTTGGTGACTTGTGTGGTTTCAACTTGCAAGATTCCATAACATACCTCCTTCAACTTTGCAGGAGGCCACATATTCCGGAGCGTTTATAAAAGGGGCGAAAA